>OY735211.1:1825000-1900000 GCA_963457665.1 Thysanoteuthis rhombus | reverse complement strand
TATATATATATATATATATATATATATATATAATTGAGTGTGACGGCTGATGACGAAGTTTGTTGCATGCGTCGGCGTAGGGATCATTGCAAGTCGAGATCAGGACTTGATTCCTGCAAGAAGGTGACAGAAAGGAATATCTCCACCCTCATCATACACTTAGAGTGTACTCGATTAGCTGCGGAATGCACAGAGACATTTATTCTACTGGAGAGTTTTTCGCACACGCTTATACTAGGAATCGAACCCAAGATCTTCTGCGTGCAAGGCAGACGTTCTAATCATTGTGGCCTATGTACATGGACACACGCTGCATAGTTATATATTTAGACTAACATGACAATGTTTTATGCTTTTTATAAGATTATCGTTTTAGAATATTTCATTTCAAACATCGTTTTAAAAAAAGTGTATTTTTTTAGGGGACCTGATTTTTAAAATATCGTTAAAAAAAACTGTGCGTCCATCTCTTCCGAAGACGTTTTAAATCAGTACCTAAAAGAAATGAAAAATTCAAAAATCAAGTTCAAACGAGAGCCAATCGGAACTATGATTTTTTTTTTCACTTGGTGAAACAATCGCTGAAAAAATATTACGGATGGATTTAAAGCTTACACTGAGCTACAATTACAAAACATTCATTTATTTAATATCAAATTTCAGGAATTTAAGATTCAATATTTCTTAGATAGAGAGACGAGCTAGACAAATTCAGAAATTACTGGCTCCGTGACGCCCATGATAGAGAAGTGTGGCAAATCCTGGGGAAGGTCTATGTCGAACGACGGACGTTGAATGACTGGTGATGATGAAACCTGTCAAAAACGTTTGAAAGAGCTGACTGACTACTGCTTTTGCTGACGTTAATGTTGTCTGAACATCGTTTCAAGAAATTGGGTTTGATTTTTAAAATATCGTTTAAGAAATAAAATAAATACTCTAAAATCTCAATCCATCAATAGATGACATGAAAAAAAATTCTGTCAAGCTTGAAGCGCACTATCATCATCAGTCTTTTAACGTCCGTTGTTGGACATAGATCTTTTAGTACCTAAATAAATAGAAGTTTGAGTACTTGGGGGGAGGGGGAAAAAGAAAAGAAATACTGATCTAAACGTGTGTGTAGAAATGCAAATTAACAACTTCAAAACAAAGATTAATTTGAGACCTGTGTTTCCTGGCGCAGTACTTAAAAGTTCAATTTTTATTTTTCAATAAAAAAGATGTTAAGGGGTTTTCCAATTTTTATTTTTTGTTTGTTTTTTGTTATTTCAATTCTGCCCTCATAGGATTTGTTGCTGCTACACTTACACACTAACATAAAGCTTCAGTAGTCAGTCACATAGATTCACTATCTTTCTTTCTTTAAAGTTTTTGTCACTCATTTCCGCCGTGAAATTTTGACTTTGTCAGATAAACATACCGTCATATCAACAAATTTTGTGACACTGGTATAGATTATCTTCCCATCTCTCTTGCTGTTTATACATTCAGGTACTTGTAAAATGTGTGGTTGTTACAACAAAGTCTTATTTTTTAAAACTCATGTTTTAAGCAGAAGAATATTAAAAAGAAAACTCGTTAAGTCAGTGGTATAGTACTAAGAAAAGAATTGAAGGAATGCAGAGCTGCCTGCTCCTGGTTGCGCTATAACTCCCAGCCTCGAGAGAAATTTAGAAATTTAACTAATTTCAGAGACGTTTTGCAGACATATGGAATGAATATTTAAACATGTAATGGCTGATTTTCCTAATCCATGAATAGTTCAAACAGAGAATTTTAGCGGTACTAGAGCAGTGCCTGTTCCAAAGGTGCATGTTGAGAAGGGACAGGACTTTATGGTGGGGAACATCCTGCTATAATTGTCATTTCCACTCATCGTACAAAAATATGGCTTCGAATTATTTTAATGACTTCTTTTAATGTAGCAAATTTAGATACTTTACAACTAAATCGTATCCATTGTCAATTTAGATATAAAATATCTAAATCAAGAGCCATTAACAATCTAGATATTCTACAACTAAATTTATATCTATAATTTTGAATAAGAGATCAATAATCCGTAGGTTTTTATTTGTTTTATAAGATTTCTCGAAAACTGCTGATCCCAAAAACTTGAAACACGACCCTGTCATACCTTGTGTGTTGGCTTATATATTTAGCGAATGTTAATTCCGTACAATGGCCAGTTGTTGAATAATTGCTTTGCACACACACACACACACACACACACACACACACGCACGCGCGCGCGCAAGATATTTTTCAATTATAGTTTGATATAGAGAGTGGGGGAATCACCATTTCCCGCCCCCGAAGAAAAAAAAAAGTTGAGGGAACGCCGTTCTCATGCGTTCCCACAGCACTCCATCAGTGCAAGTAGATCTTCTTTTTCCTCAAAATATGCCGTCTTCTTTTACCTGACTGATTATTTAGTGTTAATGTTAAGTTTAGTTAGGCCTACTTACTTACCCCCGTCCTACCGCCACCCCAACCCCCCTTTCCATCCAGGCACCTACTAAATAAGCAATTTTTGAAAATTGAGAATGTGAACGAAATCCGAAACGGAAAAAAAACTGAAAGAGAAAATTGAAGAGGAAAGAAGAAGCAGACTGTAGCGAAAGGGTTAAGGAAGAAGGCGGTAAAATTGTAGGACTATTTTAAATTTAGTGGCTCTCCCCACCCCCCTTTCTTTCTTGTTAAAAACTGAACATTAGTGCACATGTGATATTTAACAGCTAAACTTTTATTTAAGATGGGGAGAAATTACAGTCAGGGGTACAGCTAAGGTGGGCTGGAAGGGGCCATTTGAAAACGTTCTCCTGGACACCCTATGGACGGGGGGGTCTATAGAGCCCCCTTCCCTCCAAAGTTTAGAAATAGTAGTTCACCCACTGCTTTTCTACTGACAAATATCAATAAATGATGGTGTGGGGGTCGTCTCAGAGCAACCCCCCATTCCCCGTGGGTACGTGTTTCAAGACAGACTGCAAGCAAGTTGAGCGAGAGAGTTATCTATAAGAGATAAAAGGGAAAGACAATATAAATAGATAGATAAATAGATTGATGGAGAGGTGGTGAAAGAGAGATAACGGAATACATAGAGAGAGGGAGATGGAAAGATAAAAACAGAGAGAGATTGAGAAAAAGAGATAAAGACAAGAAGAGATTAAGAGAGAGATAATAGAGGATAGAGATGCAGAGATACGTATAGGTAGATAGATAGAAATAGAGTGAGAGGTAGCTAGAAAGAGGGGAGGGTCGAGAGAGAGAGAGAGAGAGAGAGAGAGGGGGGGATGTCATTGAGAAAGTGAGAGAGAACATTAACTACTTGAATAAAAAAAAAGCCTTTGCTTCGTGGCTGAGATAACTATTTGTTTCCTCTCGGTGTTCAAGCCCGGGCAAAAGTCAGGATTTCGAATGCTGATTTTCTAGACGGGCAAGCTCTCCTCACTTAGAGATTGCTGTTTGACCTTGTTAATAAGCTTAGTAAATGAACACCAGTTCTTTCTGCTATCCTATAAAAACTTTTTGTTGCCGAAAAGGTGCAAAGCGAAGAAGAAAAGTTTTGTGAGCGTTCCCAGACCCTAAAAATGTCGATGATGGTATGTTATGCTAAGTTGTTGAAGTATGGGATAGTGAGAGGTGCAGGAGACTATGATGAAAAAGAGAGGGATGGGGGAGAGGAAATGGGTTCGTGCTGCCTCTATAACGGCTCACCACAAAACCAATGCTGGACGCTATTTAATGCCTTCTTTTTTGTAAAAGCGGAAAAGTGAACTTTCGGAAAGCGGGGAAGATACCTGTCTGGAGAAGGAGTTAATGAAGCTGAGTGTGATCGAAAGATGAAGTAGGGGAAAGAGTAGAAGAGAGACAAGTGTTTCAGACTGAGAGAGAGAGAGAGAGAGGAGAGAGAGAGATTAGAAAGGATTTCGGGCAGGGTGGTGGATGGAAATTTACAATGAGAGAGAGAGAGAGAGAGAGAGAGAGAGAGAGAGAGAGAGAAGTAAGTACTGCAAGTAGAAAGACGAAGAGTGAGATCCTGAAATAAAATCCATTTTCTTATTATAGGTTAAAACATCTCTACCTTTCTCTTTCTCTCTTCTCTCTCTCCTTCCCTCTTTCTTTTCTTTCTTCCTCCATCTCTCTTTCTTCCTCTCTTTCTCCTCATCTTTCCCCTTTCCTTTCTTTCTTTCTCCCTTCCTTTCTCCCTTTTTTTCTTCCTCCCTCGTAATTTCTCCGTTTATTTCACTGTTCTTCTTCCTCTCTTTCTCGCTCTCTCTCTCTTTATTATCTCCCTATCTTTCTCACTCATTTTTTCTTTCACGCTCTTTCTTTATTCCGCTATTTCTTTTTTTTAATGTCCCCTCTTTAGGAGAGAGTGAGAGAGAGAGATAGGGGGGTGAGTGAGGAGAGAAATAAAGAGAGAGGGGTAGAGTAAGGAGAGATAAACAAAGTGAATGCAAGAGAGTAAGAAGAGATGAGTAAAGAGCAGGACAGACTAAGGAGAGATAAAGAGAGTTGGTAGAGATAAAGAGTGAGGGAGAGGATAAAGAGAGATAAAGAGTGAGGGAGCGAGTAAAAAGAGATAAAGAATGACTGAGAGGATGACGAGAGATAGAGTAAGAGATAGACTAAGGAGCGATAAATAAAGAGAAGTGATGGAAGGAGAGAAATAGAGAGAGAGATCAGAGAGAGATAAATAAAGAGAGGGTGAGAGTAAGCAGAGAAATAGAGAGAGAGATCAGAGAGAGATAAATAAAGAGAGGGTGAGAGTAAGCAGAGAAATAGAGAGAATGAGAGTAAGGAGAGTCCAATAAAGAGAGAGGGAGAGTAAGGAGAGATTATTACATAGAGTGAAGAGAGATAAATAAAGAGTAAGAGAGCAAGGCGCTCAGGAATAGAGAGTATGAGGAGAGATAGATAAAAAGATAAAAGCTTAGATAGGCGAGGAGAGTGAGGGAAGGGTAGCCAAGTTGTCGCCGTCATCCGTATAAAATTCAGAGTAGGAGGGAGGCAAGGAGCGGGGGCCTCTCCTCGCAAGAAGAACAGTGGTCGGTTGACTCATGATAGTAGGAGTGGCTTCTATAACCAAACCACAGAGTTGTATTCATTCATAAAACCGCACTCCAAGCCCACCGCCACCACCAGAAGGTTGCTCCAATCTTCTTCACTCTGCACTACGCTGTCAGTCGGGGCTGGATTGTGTCTCACGAAGCTCCTGAGAAGACAAACACTGTTTTGGCTTTTTTTTTACTGTTAATTCTCAAGGAACTCCCAACAGCCGAAGAAAACACCAAGTCTACGAGCCTCACTTGACGAAAATTAAAACACAAACACGGCTCTTACTTCACACACAGCTCGATGTGATTGTTGTGAGGATTATGTATATTTATTTATTTACAATTAAAAAAAGACGAAAGAAATATGGTATATTTTTAAAATACTTACGATAAAAAAAACAACACTACCAACTGGACCCAGGACCCCCCCAAAAGAGTCTTTAAACCTGTATATTTTAATAATCAGGAAAAAACGAAGTCCTCATTTTAGAACAGAACAACTACATTTTATTTAAGTTTTACGCGCACACACACACACACACACGCATACACGATTGTAAGTTTTTGTTTGTTTGTTTTCTTGTGTTTTTTCATGTACACGTTTTTGTACAGATTTGAAACTCAGAAGTAAAAAAAAAAGATTTAACTGCCCCCGCCCCCTAAAGAGGCATTTAAACCCCCAACCCCCCAAACCAAACTAATTCCACATGCATTTGCCCGCAGATCTGAACGGTTTATCGCCGTTCACGGATTCTCCTCATCATACCATGTCTGGTGATGTTGTCCCCGGCGAGAGAAGTGTTAGCTCCGTCCTTAGCGAGCACCCTGGAGAGTTGGTCCGTACAGGCAGCCCAAATTTCGTCTGCTCTGTCTTACCCCCACACTGGCGATCTAACAAAACCTTACCCGTTGCCTTCAAAGTCGTCGCCCTGGGAGAAGTTCAGGATGGTACCAAAGTTCAAATCTCGGCCGGCAATGATGAGAATTTCTGTGCTGAACTACGGAATGCCGTTGCCTACATGAAAAACCAAGTTGCAAAATTTAGTGATCTTCGATTTGTCGGCAGGTCCGGACGAGGTAAGCCTTTCATTTTTTTTTTCACTTAATCTTACTGCTTTTTTTTTTCTTTCCTTTGATTGAAACCTTTGCTTATTATCGTTACCATTACTACCGCTCTCCCATAATTGTTGTTATGCTTGCATATATATATATATATATGTAGCAACTATTTTGGGACAGAAATAGTGTTGTTATGTCTACTACAACGACTTTTACGAGCCAAGTCAATTCGTCCGCTTTATTTACTTCAGCTTTCACATTTTTTTTTAGTTTTACGTAACGAACTTAGATGAGTTGTGACAAAAACAAGTAATACTCTAAGATGAAGTAGTCAAAATTAATACTAATGAAATGTAAACATTATATAAATATCTGAACTAAAAGAAAGATCAGAAAAATACTGCAAATATTGAAATATATTCATCTGAAATACAAGATGAAGGTGAAAAAAGTAATCATAACTGATAAGATATTTGGTTTGTAATACTTAATCTAATTGAAGAAGAAAAAAATAATTAAAAACATTTTTGTTTATATTTCCTTCTCTTTTTGTCCCTTCTGAATTATCCACGTAAACGTACAACCCAGTCATTACATGACGTTTATATAGGATATTAAAAACACTTACTTCTGTTATACAGTTTAGTGTTTACTAAACAGTTTAGTGTTTATAGTCAAGTTGAGTATTTTACGAGGGAGACTGGTAAGAACCATTAAGTGTGAGGTTCAACCTTCAGTGCCTCTCTGGTGACACTCATGAACACACTTAGCTTAATTTAAAGAAAAAGGAATACTTGTTTTAAATCAGGGCCACAGAGAGACCCATTTCTTCTTTTGTGGTCTTCATCATAAAATCTACGATACCTCCGTGTCTGTGCTGAATCGGAAAGAGGTCGCCCATGCTTTTTTTATGACGAAATAACGCAAGGGAAGCACCCACGCGTCGCACCGGTCACCACACCCACAGAAGAAAGTAGTGACTACCAGGAATTGTTAAAAAAATTACTTGTATAAACAATCATCTTGTATACCACACCTATCACACGTTGCTTTGAATGGTAATATTCGGACATTACGTGTGTATATATATGTATATATATATATATATATATATATATATATATATATATATATATATATGTGTGTGTGTGTGTTTAAAGATACAAACATATATATTAATTAAAGTACTTATTCAATTTTGATTACACCCTGTAAGGTCTTATGTATTAACACAGGAAGAAGCTGCTTATTGTGATCACTATAAATGAAGTGTTTGGGCCTGATTGATTTTGATCACAGTTGCCGGTTGATAACATTATCCGTGTTTATAATAAGAGGCTTCCTCTGTATAGAGTTATTTTTGTGTAATAGCATCAAACATGGACATCGCTTTGAAACCATTAATCTTGAATTCATTATTTCTAGTTAAGCTTAGTTTAGTCTGGTACATGGCCACGGCTATCGGGGAAAAAAACAGCGAGAATCAAACTCTCCGTCGCAGAGCAATATTGTTTCTATAATCTAATCTTGTAGATCATTAGTGAATTCGTTACTCACTGGGTGCCCTAAACTTATGGCCTTGTGTCTAACTAAGCTAAAGTAAATAAATACGTAAGTAATTCACTCTTACGTTCTTCTTCCTAAGTACTTGCGGGATTGGCTTAAAGTGCTAGGATAAGGAGTGAGGGCTATTAGGTTGAGAGGTCTGAGGTTCTAGCCTGTCAAGTGGCCGAAGATCGTTACCACAAAACAAACCCACAAAGAAGAGAGATAAAGTAGACTCCCGTTATTACGGCACTCCAGAGGATACAAAAGTGTCGTTATAACGGCAAATTCACAGGATTTTTATACAAAGTATTTGAATAATGGGAAACCAAAAATCACAGACTAAAATGACTTTTTTTTATTACTCTTTCATTATCTGTGTTACTCAAGGTGGCATTATTTTAAGGGTTTACTAATTCTAGTCTTAAAAATAATTCACTGAAAACTTCATGTGCTGTTGCTGCCAACTAATCTCCGACAATAGTGTTGCGAGAGTATGAAAAAACAAAAAAAACAAACGTGTCATAGGAAAGCATACGCGATTAAATAGTGCCGTTTATTGTATGAATAAATCTGTATTCCAATGTATGTCACATTTGTCATGTACGCGACAGGACACAGGATTTTTTAAGTTAACCACCCGATTTATTATTTTTTTTTTTCCTTCGTTCATTTGGATTTTTTTTTGTTCATAATTGCCCTTAACTCTTGTCGACTCCCCGCCCAGCTACAATTTCTCTTCTGCCAGCTGTGTTTTTTTTATTATTTATTTATGTTGTGTCAAATGTAAAAATGTATTATTGTAATGAATGCTGTTTGTCCTCCTACGATAGCAATTAATTAGACTAAATAAGTGTAAATCAGGATGGAAGACTTTTGGTAGATGATGTCAGCTCGCCTGCTGACTGACACACACGCACGCGCTCACACACACACACACACACGTATATATGTTGTATAGTATTCGCGTATTGTTTACGAGTAATTGGTATATACTAGTGGAAATATCAGTTCCTAGCAGTCTATGTTCATTAATACGAGCACGAATGGCACTTTGACCGGATAAATGGCAAGTTAACCTACGGGATAGGCCGGTAGTTCGTATGTCCAACGTACGAATTTGATCTTTGTGCATCACAGAGGACACAATCCCTACGAAGGGCCAAAGTGCAAGGAAATCACTCGATAACTTCGTCTCTAATCAAACTTGTATTAATAAAAAGACTACTGCCGAAATACACATCATTTAAACTCCATGACCCTGCACTAAGCTAAGAAACTAATACTACCACTGACACACACACACACACACATATATATATATATATATATATATATATATATAATTAACATTACTTGTGTTTTTAAGTCTTTTCCTTGTAGTCACTTGACGTTTTATCAGTTCTTTCGTCTTATAATTTCAACTTCCTGGTTCGCTTTTCGTTTTATTTTTGTAACAATAACCAACATTTTACGCATAGTTTTCTCCTTCGTATTTGATAAATCTTCTCAGTAAATAGATTCATTTTTTGATAGCTGTAAATTACTGCAAAGGAAACATGAATACTGCGTCACAGCGTTCCTTATTGCGCGCTTTGAATTTGACACGAAGTGAAAATCTTTTTTGAAATGTTAGAGTTTAATCCATACAATAATTACCTAACTACAGGTTTTTTTTAATTTCTATAAAATGATATTGAAAAACTACAAGCCAAATCAAGTTTTAAATAACATCAGGCATATTTGGTGACATACCGTGTTAAAATATCATGCAAGTATAAACTGTTTATTATACTGTGCAACGCAGTATTTGGTCTTGGGCAATGAGTGTTATTTTCTGATTGCTTACGGGTAAAACGTATAGAAAATGGCTATTATTCCCTTCAAACTTAGCTTTTCTGACTACTACAGTGATATTTATGTGTAATTGTTTTACATTATGTGATTAAAATGTACAAATTTGTCCGTTATCCTAGTGAAAACGAGTAGATTTCAAATTATCGCAGCTTAGTTGCAAAAGCAAAGTTTGAAAGGAATAATTGACATCTTATATACTTTTTTAAAGACGGAATCAATTAGAAAATTTCACTTATTAGTTTGGAACAAAAAAAACAAAAACAAAAACGTAAAAATTTGTTGCTTACTAATATCAATCATTGTATGCGTGTAATGATTTGTTAAATCAAATCTTTGATTAACAACTTCCTGTACAATAAACTATGGACTTGATTAATCACGTAGTCTGAGAATTAAGTATTTTTTGCATCTATCTCTTTGTGAATTATCTTATCTGTTAAGTAATTGAATTTTGATAGTAACCCTTCTGTTGTATTTTTATCATGTTGCTTCCTCATTTTACCTACATACATACGTGCACACAACATACAGCATTTATTGTTTATGTTTATTTTACTTATATACGATAAAATAACCGAACCAATTCTCGAATAGACAGTCTACAATACAGGAATCAAAGAGAAATCGACACGATGTATCAATTCCTTTAGTTGTGCGCCACTTTTAACATCGAGTGTGCGGAACTTTATAATCGGGACCACCTTCCTTGCAGTGTGCCACAGGAACTTGAGAAGAACCCTCAAAATTATGTTGCATGTCTAAACATATTTTTTCTTTTATTAGAAAAAAATCATAATTCTTTTAATTTACAGAAGTTTCAGTCTAAAAAATATTTTCAACCTTTCGATTTTTTTGACAATGTTAAGGAGCTAAAATGACACTCGTTAATTGGGAGATGGAAGGGGAAAGGGTATATCACAAATTTTACAAGTATATAAATGGACTGAAGTGAGCTTGAAGGGTCGAAGATATTTCTATAGCTCTCTAGACGTTGTGGTTGACATGAATAGAGGGTTTAATCTTCTAAACTTAGTTACTGAATTTGCAGTCAATAAATCTCAATATTTCTCTGTTCGGTTCGAAACCCAGGACTGGTCTGTCCATATGGTAAACTACGCGCCTAAGGCGCGAAGGTCCTAGGGGCGCTACCCTAACTAGAAAACTTATCGTTAAAATACAATCCGGGTACGAATTTCAAGTCTCAGTTATTATTTCAAAGGAATTTTGAATTTTGTTATTTATTTAAAAATGAAATAGCTATTTATATCACATCGATGTTTTACAAACGTCAAAGTGACCGCAAGGAAGATAATCTTTTTTTGATTCCCTTTTTCTTATTGATTGAAAACGAGTTCAGTTTGTTTTCAAGAGAGCAATCGGTCTGGCATTTTGGAACATGAAATCTCGACCATCAGTGCAACCTATCTGCCCCACCCACGAGACCAAACACGCCAAGACCGGCCTCAGTATCCCGTGTATAACTTATTTGTTTTATTGACTTTGTCGGACAACCACGTGTACACGTGTGTATGCGCTGGGGTGGATCCAGCCTATTCTGTTGCGAGTCTTCCAACTTTTGATAACTCAAAAATCTTACGGAACTACCATCCAAATTTCGGAGGAAAAGATTTTCATTTCTGATTATACCGTCTCTTTAATTAATTGGATGATTTATTTCACTTATCAATTTTGTACATTTCTGATTTTTACACATATAAAAGATAAGTCCATGCAAATATAAATGTATTACCACTTTACAAAATATTTGCCCAAGTAATGATTTGTTTGTGGGCCTCCAAAAGGAAAGAGAAGGTTATCATGTGTTGAGACGAAAAGAAAAGAGTATAAATTCGGGAAATTCTGAGGGATTTCCGGGAGATCCTGGAAGACCCCTTGGACTTGCCCCTAGAGCTTGTGTAGTAAATGTGTGTATGTGAACGCTCACACACGCATTTTATTGTAATGTTATTCCAATAAAATTAACATCATGCTATTCTTTTATTGTTTTCTAAATAATAAATCATTAATTTCTGATGTATCCAATTTTCGTTTAATCTATATTTGTTTAAAGTTGAACTTGAATTGTTTTTATTTAAGTGATCAAGCGAGACAAAATTAAGATTGCATAAAATTAATTTCATAGCAAATAATTCTTCTATGCAAAATCAGACTCTTTGAATCGTTGTTGTTTAAAATAACTGAAGAGTTTTTTTTTAATGAAAAAAATTAACGAATGATTAATCTGTTAAATTTGTATTTTTAATTTTATGAAGGAATCTGACTATTTCAAGTCTGAGTCGAGTGTCTTCATTTTCGTAAGCCTTATAAATGTGTCTCCTCAATAATCATGTATGACAGCAAAAATCATTAATTTCTTGTTTTTTTACACTGTTTTCCATCGACCTTAGTTTCTTTAGTGTCCTTAAATTACACATTTATTTGATCACTAGCTCATACCCGTCAAAAATGACCTGCTTATTTTTTCTATGGATCGGTACCACGGGGCATAAAGCTATTTTATTACGTAATTCATTTTTTAATTATTCAAGTATCCTAGTTTTAAGTATTTTTTCGAGTTTCAACTTAACATTTTGACTTGAGACAGCTTGAATTATGCAAGAAAAGCCACCACGGATATTGTGCAGTGTGAAAAAAGTCATAGAAAGAAACTTTCATCCAAAATCTAACTTATTTCATTACAAAATAAATTTACACACCTACTCTTTTTTTTCTTTTAGTTTTCAAATGGCCAGTGTTTATGTGACGTATTCTTCATTGTAACGTCACAACAGCCAATCTCATTCTATCACAACCCCTTTAATTATTTTATTAGCTCTGTTCATCTATATCACAACGACCAATCCATTTTAACTTGGAGGTTATTGATGGAATCAAACATAACAGACAGACAACCATATAAACACACTGGTTTGCATTGATGGCTTCTGTATGGACAGATTACACATACACACACGCTCACGTGTGTGCGTTTTGTATACAAATGACCAGTCGTGTCATACGGGGATTTTAGTATTGAAACCTTTCCATTTCTCACCCCCCCCCCCTTGCCTATTTTAATTTTTTTTTATTGGATGATGGGATGAGGGTTAAGTGTATATTTTTCACTTTTCTTCAACTTTTCACTTTCTTTCAGTTTCACTCTGTAGTCAGCTGGGAGTGCGACGTGCACTGCTTGACCCCCTTTTTTTTGTCTTTGTGTCCCATCATCATCATCATCATCGCCATTAAAAAGTTTAGAAATGCAAATGAATGGACTTTTTCTTCTCTTCAAATAAAAAATTCAAGTAGTTTGATATGAACTGAAAATATTTGAAATTAAAGCATTTGATTTACAGAGAAAAAATATGTTTTCAAAATCGATTACTGAAGTCATAATAGTTGTAAAACGGCCAGTTTATTCTTTAAAAAAAATTATTTAAAAAGAAAAAACGAAGAATGTTTATTATTATTTTTTAACGATTTGAGAATTTGATTTTTTTTATAATTGAAGAATTATTTGGTACGAAATCCAATTTATGGAATCTCAGCGTTGTCTCGCTCGATCGATAACATTGAAATTCAAGTTTGAAACATAATTCTTAATTAAATAAATCTTAAATAAGAGATGATTATGACGAGAGAAAAAAAGAAAACAATAAAAAGCTTGATGTTAATTTTGACGGAACAAAAAAAGATTCCTTATTCGAAATACGTGTGGGCTAGTCCTCATGCAGATATACACACACGTACACGTGGTTACAAGGGTACTAAAAAAATGGAATATTGAAGCCAATGATAGTCCTCATCCTTATTGGATAGTTTGGAGGGGTTGTCCCCCCCCCCAAAAAAAACAAACTTAGAACACATATGAGCAACCCTAGGCTCGTGGGCCAGATCTGGCCCACGGCAACATCTTATGACGGTTCGCGGCCAATCTGGGCAATTATTCAAAATCTAATTTTTTTTCTGAAAGTCGATTTTATGATTTATTTTGTAAAATTACTATTTTTTTGGCTCGACGAATCAATAATATAATTTTAATTCTAGTATTTGTTTATTAGATAGAAACTAAGTAGGCTTTCTGTAGCACGGTCGACATTTTTGAAATGAACGTGTGGGCCGAATAAAGACGGAAAATGTCTGGCATGGCCCGTTTAACCAAAAAGGTTACCCGTGCTTGGTCTCGAAGAATTAGACAAAGATTCCATCTTTTAGACAATAACAGCATTGTTGCAATGGAATCTGCAAGAAATGAGGGAAGTACTTGAGTACTTCTGAGACTTGATATTTTATCTAATTAATAATCTTTTGCTTTGTACGACAAATGAACGAATGGAGCTTCATTGGGGTTCGGTAGGTAGTGTGTTCTGCAAATCTTTCCAGTGTGAAATGAGTTATGTAGAGACTTGCTGTCACTTGATCCTAGATGGCTGTCATCAGAGACTGTGGTACGAAATCCATTATAAAAACGATACAGTACAAAATTGCAAAAACTAGGAGGCTTTTCTCACGAAAAGTCGTTTCCTTTCAATCCTTTTGTGTATTACGAGTTGACATGACTCTGAGCTGAAATATCTCAAGGCTATTATTTTGTTCATTTGAAGGACTAACCGTATCTACCAGTGTATCAGGCGTGCATTTAAATAAGCAAAAAATGCAGTCATTAGAGTGCATCCAATGTATGTATAATGACTAGGGGGTCGTCTACCGAAGTTCGAAATGGACATTAATTAGGCTTGGATAGATAGCCGTGAGCACTAGTCCTGCAATATCGTTTTAAATCATGTATCTTGTATACCGGCAGATGCCGTTATAGCTGAAGAATTGTACATAATACATTTCTTTAATATCTTTCTTTTTAATTTCATTATTTCATGGCCATAAAGCCATAGGTTAACTTTGGAATAAATCATTGTCGTTTTTGTTCATATTCAAATGAATAGACACTACCTCTGTCCCATAATGATTTTTACATTTAGTCTATGAATTGTATATGTAAATGTAACGACAATTATGGGACAAACGTTTGAACATTTTTAATAATAAATTATTCATTCATACATAGTGTATCTGAATTATTGCAGGTTCTTCTTCATCTAAAAAACTCACAAGAGTAGCTTAGGCTGTGTAAATTAGAATTTGGATCCCCAAAATAAAATGGTTAAAGAAGTTTTAAGAAAAAAAGATGTTTTAAGAAGTGAGTCATTTTCCTCCCTTACACAACAATAAGATTATTTTCAAGAGTTAAAATTCTTGTCGTCTTTTTTAGTTGTTGTTGTTGTTGTTCGAACCAATCAAATAAGGTCATTGTTTCTTTCGTCTTCCTTGGTTATTTGACCCTCAATAGAGGCGACGACAGACACGAAAGGGAAGAAAAGAGGTTCGAAATCTGAATCTCTAAACAAAATTTGACCTTCGTTTCCTCTTCCTTTTTCCTTTCTTTCTTTTGTCCTTTTTTGTTTTTAAGTTTATTTATTTTTTTCTAATCCAAAAGAACGAAAAGGGGTTGTATTTGCCATTAGGAAAAGTTTTAGCTGAACAACAGTATCATTATTATATCATATGACACACGGGGCAATGGGATCTGGGGACCTTTTTTTTCTTGGGTAGGGTAAGGAGGGAGAAATATAGGGGTTTGGTTGTGGGGATGATGATGATGATGTCGTTGTTATAAGATTGTGAAACTAGTGATTTCGTGTAATCCATGAACAGTAATTCAATGAAATCTTTTGCTTCAATATCGGTGTAGGAATTGTTAACTATTTTGTGACGCTGACCATTACTTCTGTAATGGGTTTGATCCTCACTGGGTGCCCCATTACCGAGGCCTTCTGTCAAACTAAGCTGTATATACAGTGTAAATACGGAAGCAGGATATACCTGATATTTACTCAAGTTTAGCCAAGTTTGACACAAGGCCATGACATTGGAGCGCTCACCAAGGATCAATTTCATTACGATCGTAATGATCAGCATTACAAGCTTGTCAACCACTTCTACGATGATTGTGAGACTAGAGAATTCATGAAATTATTTAAATGTTGGATAACAAAAAAAAAAAAAAAAAAAATCGTTGGGATTACACGAAATCCCTAGTTTCACAATTTTACTGTAACGTCGCTGCTGCCCGTGATAACTAGTGATGTTGACAATGGTAATTCCAAAGACCGGAATGGATTCCAAGTTTCATCCTCTTCGTTCTTTCTTTCTTCTTCTCTCAGGGGTTAAACAGTATTCACAATAACGGCATCGTCGCAGGTGGAAATGACGACGAGGTGAACTATACGCCATAATGGGGTTTGGCCGACCACAGCCCCCACTATCTTGTTTCCGCTACAGCTGTGGTATACCACACCTCTTTGGTAACACTGGGGGATGATGGTGCTGCTCTCTCTCTTCCCTCTCTTTCTCAGGGAGAACTGGATGATGCAGAAGGAGAGCAAGTCATCTTCACAAGGAGAGCTAGGACGACGTGGCTGTGATCATTTCTACCAAATCCAGACAAGACATTACAAACGTACAAATACATGCATACGCACACGCGCGCGCACACACACACGTCACAAATCTCTTAAGGCTCTCTTAAACACACCACACGTCCCCATGAAGATCTGTGTTTCCTGGTGCCATAGACGCTATTTTTTTACCGAAATAAATCATGAAAAACTGACCCTTCTGTTTTAAAAGTTACTTTTTCTACAAAAGAAACGAAGATTAGATTCAGTCAGGGAGATTCAAACTAAACAGGCAAAATACGCGTGTGTTTCCTGATTTGTTTCACATTCGTAAGGTAAACTTAACCTTAAGAACAAATGGGGAAAAACTTAGTACAGCTCGGACACACATGTAACAGATAAAGCTAGTTAGGTGCCTCACCACGGTGTAATGATTTGCAAACTTGTATTGTAGATCATGACTCCTGAGTAATGAGGTCAATCCTCACTGGGTGCCAAAAGCAAGCAGAGCTGAGTAAATATCAAAGAGATAAACATATTTAAAGAGAAAGAAGTGTAAAAGTTATTGGAAAAAAAATTCTAAAACAAACATTGAGCCCTTTAGATAAAGTGTATAGTTTTAATTTTTTTAATTAAAAAGATAATCCAACTATAAACATCGTCAGTATATCGAATGAACGTAGCCCCACAAATGGCCTTTCCTACCAACCAGCCAAGTGAGCTACAGATTCTTCTCTCTTTGCTCATCTGTGTGTCTCCGGACGCTCCTAGTCACATTTTTGAGGCTACAACCTTGTTAATTTGCTCGGGTACACCATTACACACCATCTAGTGACGATTTATTTAGTTTTTTTGTTAAAAAAAGGGAACAATCGATTACTTATTTTTGAAAAGTAAAGGTTTGTGTCAACAGGTAATGACTTTTGATAAATTATCAAATTCAATTTTTAAGATTCATTTGTTACTTGTCGCTCGCTGCCAGGCCAGTCAGAATGTTCCTCGGCTGGGTGGGCTTTTGGTTTATGTTATTGAGCATAGTGTAGAGATCGACCTTTTCATTGGATGATTAACTGTATCATCAATTACAGCACCTGATGTACTTAGTTGGTTACCCATCTAGGCATTGCCCAGGCTCAACGTTGCTCAACTTTGGTGATTGTATGAAAACTGAAATATCTTGCTGGTTAACCCACACTTGTGGCCACAAGTGCAGGATATCCAGCAAGGATTGAACTCACTATAGTACTTATCATCTTGGAAACTAGCTTATTAACAATTACCCGACAGTTCAGTAATAAAGGTCTGTGAAATTAAGTTCCCTTAATATTGTTTAGCTCATTCTAAGGTAAGGCCACATTCAAGGAGTTTCCAGAATTAATTGCTACCCCAGCAAAGACTAGTTTCATAACTATTAGGCTATGGCCCTGAATTAAGAATCTGATAAATCTCTCTATCATTGCACGCCAACCCAGCAATTAAGGGTTTTTAAGGGGTGTGATTTCAAGCCCCTACCCAAACATTTTTTTGCTTTATTTACTCCTATAGCTGGGCAGGCGGAAGGATTTGAATTCAGTGTTGTTTTTCTCCTAGAATGATGGACAACCAAGGCTATACAGCTCATTTTTCCTTGCTGTCATCCATAGCTGGTGGGGGAGGAGATATGGCTTCATGCCCCATTAGGCTATGGTAGGTGTCCAAGCATAATATCAGTTCTTGAAACATCCCAAATAACAAATCAGATAAAACCTGCCCAGTGGCTGAGATAGTTGTGTGTTTACCACTGGTGCAAGTGTTCTCTGTTGAAGTCCAACCAAGATTGTAAATGCTGATTTTCAAATTTCAAATTTCCAACTTACTGGACACTAAATTCACTCCTGAACAGACTGTTATTCACTAGTATAGTGAACAACAGAATCACCTAAAAACTGAAGAAACCTATGTTGACTATGTTGGTTGATGGTTTCTAATATTCTATCTAGATATAGAAAAGCAATATGAATTGCCACTTGGACTCATCTAAAATACACTGAAAAAGCATCTAGAAACATCTAGATTCTGGAGATAGATAGATGCCTTTGCTGGCTGAGGTGGTTCAACATGAAAGTATGAATTAGTTGAGTATTTGTGTAGGTGAAAAATGAGAAGGAAAGATTTTCATTTGACCTTTTAATCACAAAGACAAATCAATTTTTTTATTTATACATAGGTGAGGAAAAAATAAAAGATAAGAAAATATGAATGTTATCTATGAATTAGATATTATTATGTGTGTATGTATGAATTTATTATATACACATAATATTTATTTCATTAAATTCAAGAATTAAAAATTTCTATTAGATGCAACTCTGCTTCAAGGTTATCAAATTGAAACTCCTCTGAGCAAGTTGAATTTTTAAACATTTTCCCTTATAGAAATATGGGAAAAGTTAGTGTTATTTTTGTAATTTTGTACTCGGCTGCATGAATAGATCGGAGCTTACAGTGAATGCAAAAAGTATCCAATACATTGCAAAAAATGTTTATTTTAATGTATGCTCCATTATTTGACCAAAGATTTCTGATTTTTGTACATGATTTTTTAATGATCAACATTGTTTCAATATTCTGTTCAATATTGTTTCAATATTTTTTGCATTAATCTACTTTGGTTTAAATTCTGTCAAATTTGAAACTTATATTAAATGATACTTTTTTGTAATACATAATGTACTTTTTTGCATTTACTGAATTATGTCTTTAGCGGCATTAATTTTGAGTCTCTAAATGATCTGTTCTGAACCTGGTTTGTGTAATTTACCCCTTTGACAAGTTCACTCATTCTGATTTACCACCTTCCATAACTCAAATGATCAAACAATCAATGAAAAACTTTATAAATAATTTTTTTTATCAATTGATAAAATCAGAAAGCACTCAGTGTCCGTGCCAAAAATTAGCCTTACAATCAAGAAATTTACCCCTTGGTGTAAATTTACCCCTTGTTAAGAACTACTGCTCTAAATTAGTGGTTTCAAAACTGAGGGCTGTCAAATAACGCCTGACTGTTAGCAACGATTTTCCCTCTGAAGCTGACATCGTGAATCTTGTGGCAAAGAAATATCATCCATTGCAGCTATCAAAAAATATAATTATTGTAAACTGATCTGTGCCATATATTAGAAATCAAAGAAGTGTTATCCATTTTAAATAGATATGATTTTAAAGAAGGAAATGGCTTTTCATTGTAGTTTATTAATTAGTCTGAAACTGAATGTTGAAAATTGGGGCCTGCCAGAATATTTCCTTTATAGGAGGGGTCCTTGAATTTTCAAAGTTTCCAAACCATTGCTCTAAATCATCCAAGATCTTCTTCGTAATCTGCTAACGTTCACATTTCAATGTTTACATGCTCAATGCAATATTGTCGTCAATCTGCATAACATGGACACATGCTGCGATGACTTCCGAGTCGCAATAGATTTAGTCATGAAAAATAAACACTTGACTCTTTTGTGCTGAATATTTGACTTTTTCCTTTTCTTTCTTTCTCACTTTCATTCCCTCTTATTTTCTTCTTTCTCTTCATTGAATGTTTTCCTCTTCTTTCTCAGTTGTTCTTACCTCTTTTTCTCTGTCTCTTTCTTTTCTTTCTTTTGCTGTCCCTCTCTTTTCTTTCTTTCAGCTCCTTCTCTCTCTCCTCTTTGCCTTTTCTCTCTCTCTTTACATCTTTCTTCATTCTCTCCCTTTCTCTAACCACATCTCAAAAAATAATTTCTATTATTTATATTAAATCCTTTCTTCTCAGCTGCGGAATTTTTTCAACAAAAAATAACGCAGGAAATTAGTTTCCTGTTTTTTATTCTTATTTTTAATTTTTCACATACTTTCCTGCGACCTTTTCATTCTTTCTCTCTCAATCTTTGGCCATAAACAGAATAACCGCGTTTAAAAACCTGATTGAAACATACTAAACAAAAACAATCAATGATTTTTAAAAAATCCAACAATATTAAAAATCCGATGATAATTCTATGTCCTTATTTTATTCCTCTATTTCTTTCCCGCCTTTCCCTGTTCGGCTTTGAAAATATTTCATTTGCCATTTCTTCCTTTTGTTTTCTTCTCCTTATTCTTTTGCGAATTCTGTCATCGACGCTGACGTTCGTCCTCATCCTGACCTACGCCTGTTGTCATTGTCATCGACATCCTTGCCATTCGTTCCTCTTGTCAGAGCCACAGCTGAAGACAAGGTTCAAGCATCTTGTAGGAGCCGCAGCACCTCGACCACGACAACTGCTATGGCTTCCCCAATCTCCCGACTAATTCTCTATAACCTTCGCTTTTCTTCTCTCTCTTTCTTTCTACTTGTTTCATCCTTTCTTTTTCCTGACGCACACTTCCCTCTATTCCTCCCCGCTTCCTCATTTCCCTGTTTCATCAATTGAACCATAGAGGTCAATAGACAGGGTCACACCGTCTAACACAAAAGGTCAGATGCTACGAACTCTAATCATTTGCAAAATATGCCTATTATCATTATTGTTTTTAATATTTTTTTTCCTTCCAATACGAATTGAATCGTTTAAGACCTATTTATCTAATAAATAATGAAAATGAATTTTCCAAAACATAACCAAAAAAAATGGTCCCTGAACCCAACATTTGTAAATTAATTGCAGACTAATAAATAAATAGATAAAAAAATATATTTCTATTAAAATATATATTTGTATAACTTATTTATACATAATGGAAATAATTCTGTCATTTTTTTATTCTACACTAGTTTCTTCAATTCATAAGAAAGGTGGATATTTGTGAGTCTTTTAATTTTTCTAAAGAAAGAGATGATGATAAGGGTAGCTTTTTTAAAAATTATTCTTTCCAATATTAATGACTTATCAGTATTATTATGATTTGCTTTTTTTTTTTGTGACATATTTTCGTGCGAAGCATATTGCTGTGTTGACTATAGTTATTGTAGAAAGCAAATTCTAATATGTCCAAGAAAATTAACTTTGTGAATCATAGATACACCTATAAACTTGCATTCCCCTTTCATATATATATATATATATATATATATATATACATATATACATATACATATATACATATATATATATATATATATATATATATATATATATATATATATATATATATATATGAGAAATGTATTGTGTGTGTCTATATATATATATATGTATATATATATTATTGTGTCATCCACAGACAGCTGTTTTGTTGTATTACAACTCTTCAGTGTGGCTATAGACAATCCATTATACCATGTATATATATATATATATATATATATATATATATATATATATATATACAAATCAGGAATATATGATATAATAGAATAGAATAGAATATCTGATTCTATAAAGTGCTTGATACAGTTAACATTAAACATTGAGTTAATTTAAAGTAGAACTTTTTTAACCAATTGTATCATAAATGTTGTATAATAAATTCCATTTGCCCTTTTTAAGATATGAGATTATTTTGTATTCATCTTTTGATTCAAGAACTTTTTTCAAGAACCATTGATTTTGTTGAAGAAAATAGATCTATAAAATATTCTTAGAATCACTTGGAGAATAAAATAAAATTTTGTTATTCACAAAGTATTTCAAAATTGTTTGTCTCTGTTTTAAAATCTCCATTATTCTGCTTACAATAACTTTTATCATTTATTCTTCTTGCTAGTTGAAGTATTGCGATTTAATATTTCAATGATTTTGACTCCTTTTTTTGAAAGTAAAGATCACAATGAAAGTAAAAAGTAGACAAAATTAATACAATATTGCAATAATTTTTATATCATATCACAAGAAAAGAGAGATCTGGCTAAATTCTTGTTGCAAAAAATTATACACAGACGTCAAGGAAATATGCACAAATATTACACATAGAATTAAGTCTAGAGAGAGACTTTCACTCCCTTTTACAAGAAAGGCATCTTCCCTGTCCCCAACCATTTACACTCTGACATGGGGCGTGTGTGTATGTGGCCTTTGCTCCCCTCTACACATCGTTGACCCCATTAACAACATTGTCCCCTGATCCCAGAAACTGGAGAAAGGCGAGAGACTTCCCACAATGCCTTTGTTTCAAGGACTGATATTTCTACCAACCGTCTTCCTTTTTCTTTCCTTTCTACTTTTTTCTTTCAATCCTACTTTCACTTTGGTTTCCCTTTTTTTCATTTTTACTTTCACTTTCGTTTCCCCCCCCTTTGCTCCCATTTTCCTTCTCCTCTACCCCCCATTTTTTTCTTCTTTCAAACACTTTTTATTTTATTTTAATATTTGTGCTCTCTCCCAAGTTTATTTTTGTGTTTTCCCTCCTCACATTTTGGAGTAATTTCCAAAGCTTTTTTTCCCCCAGATATTCCATGTGTAGCGGTTGTTGTGGGTCCAGCCAACTTAACCCTCATTATTTTTGCTATCCACCCTCCCTCCTCCCGCTTTTTCTCACAGCTTTGCTATCTTAGGAGTTTATCATTTAGAATTTCTTCTTTAAGGTTCTGATCTCTTTCTAGGGAAATATACCCCCCCCCTAGTTTCCCAAACATCTAACTACTGCTACAATTTTATTTGTCTTTTTCCCTGACTACTCTCTTATTAATGACCTTGTCTTCTTCTACCTCTGTCCAATAATGAATGTTTCATATATATATATATATATATATATATATATATATATATATATATATATATATATATATATATATGATTATGAATTGTGTTATATCATATATTGAAACTCTATTTGAAATGATCTGTTCTTAATGCATGGTGAATATATCATTTGGCCTAAGTGATACATTCAATGTGTAATGATAGGAGATAATTTCAAATAGTTTCAATGTAATATAACACAATTTATGAACATTCTGTCTGATCGTGCATTCATTTTTTGCTAACATAACTGTGGCGTTGAAAGAAACAAATAGAGCAGATATAGACCCTGAATAAGCAAAATGAAAATTTGGGGTTGACACAGTTGATTGGGCCTTTGCATTACTAGTGGCTGTTTAGCTCAATGGTAAGAGCAAGACTACACTGATGCGGTTCCCTGCGTGCTCGATTTCTTCAACAGCCCCATCTTCTTTAATCGTTTATCCTATCTATGATGTCTAGGCCAAATGATACATTTACTGTGCAATAACGGGAGATCATTTCAAACAGTTTCAATATAATATAACGCAACTTACAATCATTCTCTCAGATCACATATCCATTTCTTAATAACATTATACATATATATATATATATATATATATATATATATATATATATATATATATATATATATACATAATTTGTTTATGTATGCAAATGTGACAAATATTATGGGACAGAGATAGTATTAGAAAACATGTACCAAAACTGTCAACATGGGTTTCTTCAGTTTTCAAGTTGGTCTAGCTAGCTGGCTGTGTATGTATGTTTCATGATTACAGGCTGCATCAATTTAGCTAGAGGGCTGAAAATTAAAACACTTACTCTTTATCATGTCTGAAATAAACTGTTTTCAATGATTATATAATTGATTTTAGCAGTTTATTGATTTCAAATGATTTTTTTTTTAATGTTGTTGAAAATATGTTTAATATGATTTATATAATAATAATATGATTTATATGATAATAATATGATATATATATAATTGTATTATAATGAAGATTATTTGTATTTGCTTATGCTTTTGTATCCAACTGATTCATAAGATTCAAAAAAAGTTTATAAATGCATGTCTAATTTTATGCTCAAATAAACATTGGAAATTGTTGAATGTAGAGTTCTTCAATTAGGTTCCACACTTTGGTCAGGTTTTTACACATTCAGTTTAAATAATGGTTTCTAAATTGCTACATGATGGTTCAAACCAAGGTTTAAAACATTGGTTTAATGAGTCAGCTGATAAACCGATTAATAATGGTTCAAATTGCAGTTTGAATCTGAATCAATAAGACTTTTATGGCAGATTGACAAACAAATGGCAGCAGATTTGAAATGTGGAGGGCGATGGGAGTCGCTGGACAAAAGTGCTCTCTTTGAAAATTCAAGTTTTGTTTTATCAGTCATCAGGGAAATAGCATATTTTATTATTCATTTCATCATTACATGAATAATCGTCAGCCAATATTTTATCGAATTTAACTTCTTTTTACCTTCATCTTAGTTTTTAGTTTTTTTTAATTGCAACAACTCTCACTATGTTTTATATACGACTAACATGGCATTAATGATCAAGGTAAGGAGTTGGTTTAAAAGCTAAGATTTGACTTCTACTGACCTTTGGAGCTTTCATGGCTGAGTTATTATAGCAGCTGGGCAAAAGGCTTCTCTCTGGTAAGAGAGATATGAGTTTGAATCTCATCAGAGGCTTACTCTTTATTTCCAATCATGTTGTTTGCTCATATCTGTAGAATGACAAACGAGTTGTGATAAAAACAACAAAAAATCCAAAATGAATGTAGAAAGCAGTCATAGTTCAATAAAATATTGGGAAAATGACTTATTTTTTATTCAAATTAGTTATAATCTTGTATTTAAGGTTTGGGTTATTTACCTCCGAGTGTAGGATCTAACCGCAACTGTCCCACTGAGGGCATGAGCACAATTGAAAGCCAACAACTCATTTGGGAGTGATTGGGTTGATCATTTCTTTATTTCATATCTTAGGGCGTACTTCTGAAACAGTAAAATGGATTCAGAAGCTTCTAACATTGTCACTTTGTTATGGTGTTATTCGTGTCACTCCTATGAAATTATATCTCCGATTTATCACTCCTGTTATGACCCTTATTTACATTCAAATCAATCTTAATCTGGATTTTTATTTCTTTATTTATTTTTTTCAAATCTTTTAGGAAAGAGTTTTTCCTTGGTGATTTCTGTCTACACAAATCCTCCTCAAGTGTGCACTTACCAAAAGGCTATCAAAGTTACGGTGGATGGACCTCGTGAACCTAGAAGTAAGACAAGTAAGTTGTTGTTTGATGTTGTGGCAGCAAGTTCTTCTCTCATCTTCATTACTCATTCACTCCTTCTTCCTTTCTTTCTCACACCCACAATCTCTCATCCTCTCACTCATATGTTCTTTCTCCTCCCTCTCTCTCTCTCTCATTTTTTACTCCCTCCTCTCTCATTTTTTACTCCCTCCTCTCTCATTTTTTACTCCCTCCTCTCTCATTTTTTACTCCCTCCTCTCTCATTTTTTACTCCCTCCTCTCTCATTTTTTACTCCCTCCTCTCTCATTTTTTACTCCCTCCTCTCTCATTTTATCACCCACCCTCTCTCATAGACACACTCTCTCCTCTCTCACACAACTCTTTATCTTTACTGACCCAACTCTCTCCCTCCTCTCTTTCTCACACATTCACCCTCTATCCTACTCTCCTTGTTTCACACTCTCTCTTTCTCCTGTCACACGCATTCTACCCTAACCCTCTTTCCCATGTAAACATATCAACATAAACACAACCTTTATCCTTTCCAATTATATAGTCAAAATGATGCAAATAATCTTAATAAAATATCTAAATTAATTTAATAAAATAAAAGAAATAACAAAACTTACTTCTCTGCTCAACATATATAGATTACTTATAAATACTTTTCATTCATTTTTAAGATTTTGTTGTCTCGCTATATATGTAATAATTAGACTATAATAATCTTATTGTACAAAAGCCATTGTCACTTTCTAGTTGGTTTGTTGGTTTCTGTCACACTATAGCAAAGATATAAAATCAACAATATCCTGCCACGACCTGAACATTTGACCTGTATGTCTGTAGTCAAGGAGTGTACCTCTAGGCCAACTTTATACAGAATGAATACAGAGTGAAATAAAGGTAATGGCGGGACTAAGCAAGCAGCAAGCACAAGTTGAATGGCTGCTGCTGATAACACATTTACTCTCTGCCTCAGCTTTTGTTTTCCTTCAGTAAGTAGTTCTGCACCCAAGCAAAATGGTAGGGAATTGATTCAGAACGGTGTTGCATCAATCTGTCATTTATTCATGCATAACATAAATGATCTAATCATTTTTGATGGATACTATGCTAGTTTAAGAAACTGTTGCCATAGGTTTCTCCAGTTTCCAAGTTTGGCTGGCTGGCTACACATGTATGGCACCGTATAGGCTGCATCAATGGAGCTAAAAGGCTGAAAATTCAAATGTGGGGACACTCGTGTATAGATGTGGATACAGACAAAATTGTCCCGTTTCCTTGGCACATGCCTTTTAGCACACCTCCGGCATCAGGTATTAACTCAGCCCCAGTCCATCTTAGAATAATAGGGAGGTGTCGCTTGGGTGGGTGGATCCCCTGGGTGAGTGGGTCCCCCCCCGGAACCAGACATTATTCTTGGGAGGCCAATCCTGTGATTTTATTCTTTTTGTTTTCTATGCATGGGAACGTTACCAACATTTTGAAGAACAAAATGAAAAGTTTGGTTTGATTCTAAAAAATGGATTTTACATTTTTTTTCCTTTCTCTGTTGTTAAAATAAGAAATGCAAGGTCAGTTAGTGCGTTTAGTCATAAGTTGGTCAGTTGTCTTTCCGGACTTGGGAAAAGAATTGCAAACTGGAATTTCCCTAAACGGAACTGTAGGTCAACTCGATCCATTCATTTTTCAAACCCAGGTGTGAGCATTCACGGTCATCATTCAATAAAAATTTCAAAAGTAGTTTTGCTGGTATCAACACAAAAGAAAGTATTGTGATTACCCACAGTCAGGTCAAATCTTTGTTGTTATACAATGGAATCTGAAATGCAGATTTCTTATTGAAAGGGCTCTCTTTCAAGCCTTTAACTGCGAATGAAGGAAATTTCAGCCTTCACAGCAATTAGTAATAATACCTGTACCTTGCATAAATGAATCACTATAGCCTGTGCATTTTTACCAGAACTAATTATCTAAAGAAAAAAAACAAGGATCTTTTATCTTAGATGATCTAAATTTCACCTCACCAGATTTGGCATTGTTGGTTCAAATGACCATAGAAGCCAAAAAAGGCATTTTGGGGGGAAGAAACAAAAAAAGTTTAGGTGGCGTCTTTTGGTGCACTTCCGCAAGTCTTCAAGGCTGTAGCCCCCAAAATGTGACCAGGAGCGCTGAGGGATACACATCGACAGACAGACAGACAGACAGACGAGTTAACAGAGAAGAATCCGTAGTCCATTTGGTTGGTTGTGATTCGATGATGCTACGTCTGTCCCATAATTGTTGTTACATTTGCATATATATCTCATACATTAAATGTAGCAACTATAATGGGACTGAGGCAGTGGCACTTACTGAATAATTTAGAATAAAGGAACTTAGATTCATAAATCTTTGATGATGTCAGTCATAACGAGCTTCTTTAATTAGTACCCTGACTTTGAAAAATATAAAAAGCCGTGTTTTTATTCAATTTTATTTTAATATTTTGTGGATGTTGGAGGAAGGGCTTATAAAAATCGGATAAAAATAACGATAAATTAGCTGAGAGGAAAACGAGAAATGCAAGATGGCAGGAGATCCGGAGATCCGGAGGCAGTGTTTCTCTTGGATTTTTACAATTCACTGAAAGTGTAATAAATGCCTGAAAAATTCAACTGCATAAACAAAAAAGAAAGAAAGCGAGAACAAAAAAAAAAAAAAGAAAGGTCGGAAGTCATAAGAAAAAGGGTTAACGCTTCACTCGGGGTTATCCACATATTTTTTTTTTTCTTATTATTTTCTTGTGTTTATTCAATTTAAATTAACCAATTAAATGAAGAAGGGAATTTAAAGACTGAAAGGGATTTGAATTCTTTCCCATTTTCTTCCCAGTATCATAATTGTTTTATTATTTAAGAGGAAAAGTCAAGCATGCCATTCTCAGATCTTCGACAAATCAACTATGTTCAAAGATAATCCTTTCTTTTTTTCCTTTTTTTTTCTTTTAGAAAAAGTGAAATGAACAAAAAGATATTAATGATACGTTATATAATAATGATTAATATTGATGAGCATGGTATTAATATTCATGATCTAATTATAATACTAGTAAGCATAATTATCTTTTAATGATTAACCCGTTGACTGCGAATGACGGAAACTTCCTTCATTGTGCTTCTATGGCTAACTCGATAAAGTTTCTGATTTATTGTGACTGATGGTAACTCAGTTCAATGAGTCAGGGCTTTTATCTTGCTACGGATAACATGCAGTGAGCAAGGTCTTTTATCGTGCAATGTTTATGATATATATCATTATAAACTTATTAAGCAAGATAATATCAGATAATAATAAAAATAGTTTTGACTCTTCAAAGCAAAGAGAGTTAAAATTCATTACACTTTCAAAGTCTTGCTATCTGTGCCATTGTATATCGTATATCTACAAGCACAAAGGTTATTATTCTGTCCCACCATTTTGTTTGGTATCCAGGTTCACACTAAATCAACCTCGAAAAAAAGCATAAAAAACTAGCCTTTTATGACCATTTTTAATAACTGAAAGTGGTCAGATGTACTTAAAATAGCATGAAAATAACTAAAAATGGCTAAAATTATTGGAAAATAATGCTAAAATAGGTCCTGACTGAAATGATTCACAAAAGAAGAAGAAGAAATGTGCCTCAAAGAGTCAAAGTAAAATAGTGAAAATATCAATAAACATCCTTTGGTGCTGGATGTGTTGAGACAACAAAATAGGTCTAGTTAGTCACTCAGTAGAAACCATCATGTGTCCAACGTCTTTTGACAACATACATGCATACATACATAGACCAACTTAAAAACTAATAAAAACCTATGTTGACAATTTTGATTGACTGTTTCAAATACTGTGGTCAGAAAAAGGACTTTTTTTAAATGAGGATTTTTTGTACATTAAAAGTTTCTACTAAACACAGTTCTGATGAGATTTTACTTATATAAACGACTTTTTTTTTTTTCGTTTAAATCTTCTTTTTCTTTACTCATCCACACATTCCTTCAAGGCCTGAACATTTTTGAAATTGGCAAAACAAAAAATGTTTTTTTTCTCTGAAATATTTTCATCTTTTCTCTCTTTTCATCCATCTTTATTTCTATCAACTTCTGCATGTGCAATTGCTGCATCTGCTTTTGTCATCTGCTCGACTTTTTCTTTTGTTACTTATCTTACTTATCTGTTTATATATATATACACACGCACACATATATACATATATATATATATATATATATATATATATATATATGTATATATGATTATGAAATGGGTTATATCATATAGAAACTCTCATCTGAAATGATCACCTGTTCTTACATGGTGATTGTATCATTTGGCCTAGACAACATTAATAGAATAAACAATTAAAGAAAATGGGGCTGCTGTAGGAATCGAATCAGCGAACAGAAAGGTATCCACTTGAATGAAACAAATAGAGCAGATATAGACCGTAAAATAAACAAGATGAGAATTTGGAGTGAAAACAGTTACTTTGGGCCTTTACATTACCAGTGGCTATTTAGCCTAATGGTAAGATCTACGCTATATTGAACGAAAAAGGTGTTTGTTTTTTTTCCTGCTTTTCAGTCTGTAACACTGGTCCCTTCAACTTAATCAGATGATTATTATTTGGCGAATTATTCATTGGAGCATCTTCATTTTTGATTAGTGCATTTCGACCTAATTGTTCTCAGACCTTCCTCAAGAGGTACACATTGTATTGAATAGTTAGAAACCTTTTCTTTTACTTGTTTTTTTTCCAATCTACACATTGTGACGAATTAAGTTACAAAAAAATAGAAGAATAATTATACATATATATGTATACATATACACACAGTATAACAGACTTTTGTTTTTATCTTTGTAATATATTTGTATATATACCCAAGGGAACTACTTTAAAGTCAATGATAGAAAACTAATAGTTCAAGTGGGTATTTCTTTTTCAAGATTAAGTTCCCCAAACTTTCATTTTGTACTCTGCACATACACACACACACACATATATTTCACTTCATCACTGGATGAATGATACGAGATAAAGATTCTCTGTTCCAAATTTTATTTTCACTTGACCAATGATTTGATGGACATTAATAGTGGAAGGGAGTGTATAGTTGAGAAAGGCCAGAGAGCTTACTGGCTGCAAGAACAAAGGTGAGAATCTGAATAATTCATTCAATAATGTCAATTCTTGCCTCAGAACAACATTATGTTAGGGTTCTTCAATCAACCATGTTTATACTGATCCTGTTCAAAGGAGTAACATTAAACCATATCAAAGGGGTGATATGATAAGTAGTTAGGGTTAGGGTTAGAGTTATTTACCTTTTAAGTGAAGAAGTGGGAGAGCTCCAATTGCAACTGCTCTGACTGAGTGCAAAAGCTCAACTGAAAGACAACAACTTATTTATGAGACCTTGTCAAAATTATTAATAATGTTACAATACTCCGAGATCCAATAATAAGAATGAATTTGAAAATTTTTTCAAACTATTGGTATATCAAAACTATACATAAAAATATCAACAAGCATTGAAATATTGGTTTTAGGGAATGAGGTTTAAAAACAAAATCCTTATGGCCGAATGGTTAAAGCAGCCAGGTGTATACTGGAATCCCTCTAGCTAGAGAGTGTGAGTTCGATCCTTGCTGTGGACATACTCTTTATTTCTGATTACACTGTTGAATTGTTGTCGTAAAATTAAGGTCCGATTCAAAATTGTGATAAAAAGCAACTGAAAGTTAGGATGAAGGTAAAAAGCTTGCCAAAATGAATAACTTATTTCTGGTTTCAGATTGGCACTGTATGCTTCGAAAGCAAATTAGTTGATCGTTCCTTCATTTCATATCTTAGGGCGTACTTCTGAAACAGTAAAACGGATTCAGAAGCTTTAACTTGGTCACTTCGTTAAGGTGTTATTCGTGTCACTCCTATGAAATTATATCTCCAATTTATCACTCCTTTGTTATGTCACTCCTTCATTATTAACCCACATAACTAGTTACACTCCCCCATTCATTGTCTGATTGATCATGAATATTTCTTATTTCTCCTTGTGCAGCGCACAATCTTTAAAATCCCCCCTCCCCGGTTGTAAAATAATTGCCTCGGTCTGATGGTCGTTTTTATTTATTCAGATTATTAAAGAGAGGAAATTTCTGTGTGTGTAGGTACAGGGATCCAGAGTGGGGTGGAGGGGGTCGTGATCCCTCCTTGAGATCCAGAGAATTTTGTATCTGCTACTCTCGATGACAATATTGGCAACAATTTAAACTTTTTCTTTTTGTATTCTGTACTGTTAATTTTTTTTTTCCAACCACCCTCCCCCACTCTGCTCCACGTAAAAGGATAAACACCTGCTCTACAAGCTAACCCCAAGATAATAATAATAATAATGATAATAATAATAATAATAATAATAATAATAATACCCTGATTTGGAAATGAAAGAAAAAAAAAGGTTTTCAAAAAAAAACATTTGAACAATAGTGAAATTTCTCAAGGCAATTAGAAAATGGTTGATGGGGGTTGGGGTGGGGGGCTGATGTATTCTTCTCCTTCAAAGGATATTAGTCCAAGGTTTTTGATTTGGGGGAAAAGTTGAAAAGATGGTGAGGCGCCTGATTGAAAGAGAGAAAGATGAGAGGAGAATGAAGGAGTTCAGAAGGGTAGAACTAATGAGTCCCTTATTAGGGACCAGGGGGGCTCATATAGGTACAAAAGCACATGCAGGTGATAGCAATGAAAACTAATTTCCAATTCTAAAGAGTGCTTGGTCTTGTCTTTTCTTTGGAGGAAGACAGCCTTTTTCTATTTAGCAGCACTCATATTGTAAACTTGCTTTTTATAGTTATTTTATGTGCATTGACTTAGAAAAAAACAAAAAAACTTTTGTCTTTAAAAAAACTACTAATTTAGGATGAAAAAAAAATCAGTACAGAATATATTAAACCCTAAACCTAACCCTAATCCCAATGGGGGAAGGGATGTTTAATAAAATAAACTTAACATATAAATATCAACTGGTTACAAAGTTTTTTGGACTGGTTGGGGCTGTTCTTTATTTCCTGGTCGAGTATTCAGAGGGATGTATGAAATGTCCGGTGAGACCCGGGATATCGAGGGTATCTTGTCGAATAAATAGATTGATTAATCTGTTCAAAATCCGTGTGCAATCACATTCAGTACATAACGATTTGAATCGGAAATGTTGTGTACCTGAAAAAAATTGATTTAACAAACCCACTAAATTTTAGAGATAGATGATAAATCCTATCATGTACGTTATCACTGCAATGCAAATCTCTATTATCTACGTCTATAAGATGCAATGTGTATATCAATGCATTTCATATATGCTGTCATATTTGACCTAATGGGTAAACTAGTCTATTTATTTACAGAACAGTGTGACTTTTTCTGTTTGTTTCTCTGTCGGTAATTCACTTTTTGATTAATTCAAAGGAGTGACTATTTGACCCCGGGCAAAGGGCACGGGTACTCTTATCCTTGGCAGAAGTACCGATCGATATGTTAATGATCCGATCATTTTTTACGGGTACTACGTAAATCTGAGCCTCGTTGTCGAAGACTAAGAAGAGTAAAAAAAAAAAAAAGTTATTGGTGGTCTGGTCGTAAAGTGGTTGCCATGTAAATAGGGTCAGGGATGGGGTGACCAACTAATTATCATTTATTACCCAGAAATAATTTCAGGCGTTTCCCACACTTGAGAAAAAGAAGAAAAGAAACTAACGTAACACCAAGTTAGGTTGAGTTTGTCGATAGCTGAAAGTAAGGGTCAGGACATCAGCTGGCCCCTGCACCCCCGCTCCATCTCAGCTCCTGGGTCTAGCCGGGCCCAGCTGTCTACCACGGCAACCACCGTTGCTATTAGAAGTTTAAGAGGAAGAGCTATAAGGCTTTTAATAAAAGGGACTATCGCAAATTGAACAAAAAGGAAAATGAAAGAAATAAAAATAAATTTTCCAATGTCGGTTACCTCGATTATGGTATTTTTTCTACCAGGCCACATATTCTGGTTACTTGTACAGTACCGGACCATTTATCCAGAAAAATTGGGAGATGACCCAACGTTCTGTATTTCTGAACCAAGATTTAATACACTCATAAAATGTAAGATAAACGATGAAAACTGAAAAATGGAATTATATTTAACTGATAGAAATGACTCCACTTCTAAAGCAAGGTCTCTTTGATCTTTATTAACCCACTTGAAATTCATAAAATGTAGAATGTAAAATACGAAATATTTGATGGAAAGTAAACGAGAAAATGTAAAAAAAAAAAGAAGCAAAAAACAAAACTGTTTATAACATGTACAAATTAATCCACTTCAAAAAATTGTCTGTTTAAACAATATTAATCCAGTAATCTCCATTTGAAGACAATTCAACCAGGCCACAAAAATTGAAACAAAGAACGGCCCAGCTGTGAAGCCCGCCAGATTCAAAACAAGCAAGTTTTGAAACTAGCCGGTTTTCTGGTCATTTTGGGTTTCTAGAAGCCGGATTAATGGTCCGATACTTCAATCAAACAAAAATGCGACAATGCATTTTCAAAGTCAAAGGTCACAGATTTCAAACTAACTACAATTTAAAAAAAAATGTTTCTTTTTATTTCTTTATTTTATTTCATTTTTTATATATATAAATCTTTATGAAGCTTTGGAGAACCGGACGATTTAATCTTTGAAAAATCTACTTTTTATAATCATTTGACAACATTAATGTTGTCTTGTTGTAATTTAGAAACGCAGGTATTAAAAAAAATCCCAGTACAAGTTGGGCATTAATAGTGATATTCGTGTTTGAATGCCGATTTTCTAGACAGGCAGGCGTAACATAATCTTTCACTTTATATATTGTGACGTCCTGAGTTAAACTTATAGAGTCTGTGTGTGTGTGAGAGAGAGAGAGAGAGGGGGGAGAGTGTGCATGTGTGTGTGAGAAAGAGGATGTGAGTTAGAAAGAGAGGTGTGAGAGAGAGAGTGTATTGTGTCACTTTTATTTCTTGACCAAGGGTTCAGTTCAGTCGCCATTTATTTCTCAAGCATTTTTTTCCTTTCCGTCTTGATTGCGACCCGGCAACCCTCTACAATGAGAGAAGTAATAACAAAGCCATATTTGCTTATGAATGAATAATACGAGACCGACCCTTTTCTTAATTTTTTTTTCTCTCTCCTTTCCCCTTTCAGTCTCTCCCCACCGTCCTACCAATGCTTTCGTTAATTCAATGGAGAATGATGTGAAGCTCTTATTTCTTGAGACCCTTTTTTTTTTCTTAAATTTCTTTTGGCTCTTCATCATTCCTTTCTCTCCCGACCCCTGCCACTGATTGTCCCCTTTTCTCTTCGTGATTACTCAAGCCCAGCGCAAACAATTCCTGTCTACAGCTGCGATCACCACTTTTACCCGAACTCCAAGCCACCGGAACATTTATTATTATTTTATTTAATTTTTCATGATATATCATATTGCAAAAAGGTCATGTTCAAAACTTTTGACTACACACTTTCAAAGATTTTTGCGATTTAATGCTTTTATAGGCTTACTTACTTTAGTCGTGCTGTAAAGAGAAATATCGACTATTTTTAAATAATTGCTCTGTATTTAGAAAATATATTTGAAAAACATTGTTAATTTGAATTTTTTTGTTCATGTTCCAACCTGAATAAACCCGGATTTTCTTACGCATTTGCACCCTCCATAAATCAGGGAGACTACCCTATAGATAGCTCTTGAATGTTATCTCCCTTAACAAATGTTACAGGCAAAAAATATAGACAACCACATGTATCGTGAATGGATAAAAAAAAATGAGATACACAAGCGAGCTCGTCTGTGAAAATGGCTGCTCAAGAAAGATGAAAAAAAACCCCCCCAGACTTCTCTATTTATTAACGGACATTAAAACATCGTACTTTGTGAAAGAATTATTATGCCATACACCAGATGTCTAGAGAGTCTGGAATACTATGAAGTAGGTACAAATCTATAAGTTTAATTTTGAATAGACTTTATTTTCTGCGTCGGCCAACAAGGAAATTAACAAAAGAAAAACAGGATTGGAATTTCTTTTTCTCTACAAAATGAACGAAGAAAAAAAGAATGGTTGGTTTTAGAAGATTAAAGTAATCGAAAAATAAAGAATAAAGATTTTTTCGAGAGAAAAAAAAGAAGAGATGCAGAATATGTAGAAATAAATAAGATCCTTAAAAACTGGGAAACAATAAAGGAAGAGGATGAAAAATGGAAGCCACCGCCTGGGCGGATGGGTTTGGGAAGAAATGTGTGTGTGTTTCTTCTCTTCCTAATTGCCTGAGACTATAATTTGATCTAGCACCTCTATCCTCATCCTTTCCAGCTGATCTGACCCCTAATTGGCAGAGGGGAATATCTTTGTTCTCTGCTGCTCCCTTTTGTATCTGTCAATAAACCCTTGACATATCTCGTTGTTGTTGTTGTTTTAAGTCTCAACAGCAGCAACAACAACAACAACCTTCAAGATTTTATCCCCCCCAGTCACTCATCTAATAACTTATTCATATATCTTTTTACATACAGTAGACCCCGTTAAAATAGCATCCTCGGGGATTCAAGAGAGTTGTTTTAACAAATTTGTCGTCATAACAGGTACATGTGAGGAAGGGGGTCTCGATTGTGAAGTTTCAGCAACCCCCCTTGTCAAAAACTGGTGCACAAATTGAAAGAAATAAGAATATTTGTGGAAGAAAAACAGGAGTAAATACATAAGTTATGTTGTTATTGCTTTAAATAAATTAGATGCTTAAATCATTTTTGTTCATTTGAGCGCCGTTTTTAACATCGAGTGTGCAGAATGTGGAACTTTACAATGTGGACCACGTTCCATACATTGTAACGAATGAAGTGTATTAATGAGAAACTGTACTGACCCAAACGAGTTTTTATTACCCTTTCACGGCTTAATGCCTTCTATACGGGTTACAGGTTTGCAAATAAAAATGAATGATCCCAAACATGATAATGCTAACCTTAGACGTGAAAATAAACATGCCGTTAGAACGCATTTGTTATTGAAAAGTGCCGTTCACTAAAAGATGATTTTTTTCTGATTTCGTCTTTTGGATATCCTTTCTTGGAACAATTTTCTCGAAAAATGAGTCACTGTAGCCCCACAAATGGCCTATCCTACCAACCAGCCAAGTGGGCTACAGATTTTTTTTTCTCTCTTTGCTAGTGTGTGTATGTATGTCCCAGTCACATTTTAGGGGCTACAACCTTGAAATTTTACATGAGTATACCACTAGGCATCATCTGAATGCGTTTTTTTTTTCTCATCTTGTTTCTCTAGGGTCATTTTAGACCAACAATGCCCAAATCTTGTGCTGTGATTTTTTTTAGAAAATTTTAAAAAAAAGATTAAAAAAAAAAAAAATGAATTCCGTCTGGTTTGATGATCCGTTTATGCAAGGTGTGGATATTACAGAATTTGTTCACTCTTTTATTATTATTTGATAATTGCTTTATAGAATTGAATAAAAAATCTAAATACAAGGAAGATAGAATCAGCATAAGTTACTTCATGTAGATTTTAGGGAGCTTGAATATAAACGGTAATATTATCGTGAATTTCTATCAGATGAAGCATTGTCAACCATTATTAATTTTTGAATAGGATTTCTTCCATCTTCATTTCAATACATCAGCTATGCATTCTCCTCTTAGCTGCCAAGACAGCTGGAGCAAAGTTCTATATCTATATGTCAACCTTAATAGACAGGCTAGTGATATATATATATATATATATATATATATATATATATATATATATATATATATATATATATATATATATATATATATATATATATATATTCATTTCAATGTAATGAATCAGTGGAAAAAAAACTTTACTTATGTTTAAGGAAAGATTTTTCCTCTGGTTTATCACTGACTGTACATTCTGTTTTACTTTAAAAAGATTTTCGAGTGAAATTTTATAACAGCTCAACCGATGGTATTGAGCACTGTTTTGAACAAAAGATCTATTTAATACATATACACATGCTTGTTGTATATTTATTACTGTTCAGCTATATATATATATATATATATATATATATATATATATATATATATATATAACTGAATGCTTCACAGTATTAAACATTAAAGATGTGAAAGGATTTTTTTTTCATTTCAATCCCTCATTTCCAAATATCAGTTAGTGCAATTAAAGTAAGATTCTCAAAGGGGTTCATGTTTCACACAGAATTAGATATTATAGTACTAAATGTGAATTTTTATTGAGGGAATCATCAGTTGTTTACCATAGAACCGTTTTGAGGATTCAAAAACAAAACAGTTATCCTAAAATGGCTCTTCAGCAGTGTTGATTGAATACTACTTCCCCTGAAGCTTTGATTTTTTTAAATATTTAGCTTGTTATATATAAGATAGATTTTTGTTGGACTATAGAAACTTTTTCACTTGGCTGTATTTGCTGTCAATGCTTTATGGATTAGATAGGAAGGAGGAGGTGCTGCTCTCTATAGCCATGTATTTATTTTGGTTGTTGTGGTTGTAATGATATCTTTCTTATTGCAATTCAAAATATTCTGAGGCGATGGTGACATTTTTCTCACTAATGTTGCCCTACAGGCATCGTGTGTTCTACTCGGGTGATCATTTGTTTTGCGAAATCTCATCCAATCTCTGGAATGGTGTGAGGGTTATTTTTCTTGGCAAGCTGCATCTTGAGCTTGTGGGTGGCCTTGTTGTAGGTTGACAGGTTCAGTTGGACAAAAGTTAGACAGACAGAAATAGAGAAAAAAAAAAAATGGAGCTACTGCTGGCCTTGTTGCAACATGTGTTTTCTCTGTTGCATTCTCACATAGGCCCCCAAAACATCTAGCTGCATCTCTGTTGCACTTCTTTCTATGCATCAATGCAAACGCTCTCTGTTGCATTGTTCACACACATATATATATATATATATATATATATATATATATATATATATATAGGGCCTGAGAGAGTGGGGTGCTTCTGGTGCTATGAAGACAGCTGAATTATTTCTTGAGTAGAACTGTGTATCAAAACTTATAAGTCGACACAATATATCCATTGATAAAATAAGTTAACTCTATGGCTAAAGGATTGGGGTGTTTCTGCAGTATGGATTGGATAAGGGCCTGAAAACAGCATTGCACTGCCTGACAAAATTCCTGTCAGAAGTTATATATATATATATATGCAAAGTGAAAGATACCTAGATATATGTGAAAATATATATAAAGATATGCATAAATACATGTGCATGCAAATATCTGTATCATTATATATATATATATATATATATATATACATCACTCCATCTCTCTCTCTCTCTTTCATATATATATATATATATATATATATAGTTCATAAATCAATGAAAATATGTCTGTGTGTGCATATTTGCAAGCTGTTGAATATATTTTCATCTGTAGATTCTGCTGCATTTGCAGAGGAACCACTGCACCATTCCCTCTCCCCCATTGCCTGAGTCTACAGACTGGTTGCTTGGCTGGGCACACGACATATCCGTGGGGGGTTGGGGGGGTGTCGGGTGGAGGCGCGGCCATGTCAGCTTGTCCCTCCTCTTTACTTTTGTGCCATTTGTATCAGCTTTGAATCAGCAGATTTTTTTTTTCTTCTCCCTTTCTTTCTGTTTTTCTGTTTGGGTGGCACCCCCCCTTCCCCCAAGAAGAAAAACAACAACAATAAAAATACAAAGAAAGAAAGAAAGAAAGAGAAAAAAAAAGAAGCTTCTTGCTGCTGCTGTTGCATATGGCTCCAGAGCAGATGGTGCACACGGCAACTTTTGTGCAGCTGGTAATATTTGAATGAGCCTCAAATGCATAACGCTCTCTTTCTACCTCTCTTTCTCTCTCTCTCTCTCCATCTTTCTTCCTCCCCTCTTTCTCTCTGTCTCTTTCTCTGTTTCTTCATTTCTATCTTTCTATGTTTCTTTGTCTCTCTCTCTCTCTCTGACTCTTTCTCTATTTCCCCTTCTCTCTCTCTCCTTTTTCTCTCTCACTCGTACACACACACACACACTAATATAGCAGTTGGGTGTAGAGGAAATAAGATATGCTATACAACATTCTTTATGATCTGCCTTGTGGCTGAGATAGTTGCATATTTCTCAACAACTTTGATACTTCTTTCAAAATTTGTTTTTAATAACTGAAACAAAACTGTCAAAATAGGTTTCTTGAGTTTTCAAGTTGGTCTGGCTGGCTATGTATGTATCACACATACAGACTGCACTAATCGAGCTGGAGGGCTGGAACTTTCAGCATTTATTCTGTATTTTGTTTAGAAAAAACATTTCTTTATTATTTTTGCTTAATTTTCCCTTGGATATTTTTTTTAGTTTCAAGGGGTTTATTTTACAATGTGAATTTTTGCTAAATTGACCTCTTAGATTGTGTCCAGAAGCATTCAGGGATTAACCATTTTTTAAGAATTAAAATAAAAAATGGTCACAAAATTCATTTTTTTTAATGCAGTTAAACATTTTGGGATTCAAAGCAAGAATTCTTTCGATTTTCCATCCAGTTTTCCATGTTTTTCCAAAACGAATTTTGTCTTTCCTTTTTCCAAAGTTTGTGTTGGAAGAAAAAGATTTTTCATTTATCAATACTTTATGTTCTCACCGTCTTCTTCTTCTTCTCATATTGCTTCATTTTTGTCTGTCTGTCTGTTTGTCTTTTTGTTCAACTAGTGACAGCTTTACCTCAACAGTTTGTGCACTTTTTTGAAATACCAAGCAAGAAATTTTGTAAATACAATGGAAACTTTATCTAATGAAGTAAATATACATATATATATATATATATATGAAACGTACCTTAGAAAAGGAAATATTCTTAAAATATATATTTAGAAATATGCATGGTAAAAAATCAAATTTGTCTAAAGAGATATTTAAAAAATATAGCTGAAAATTGATTTAAAATGATGAACTTTCAAACTTTTGTTTGTACAATCAAGTCTCTTCTGACCTTTTTGATGATGTCAATACTATGTTTTGGCCGATCCATTCTTGAGCCCTGGTCAGGTGTATATTCCAAAAAAAGAGCTAAATCCTCCATGCAAAGAAACTGGGCAAACCTTTTTCTTTTCTAACGTAAGAAGAGATTTGATTGTCTGATCAAATGTTTGAAGATATATTCTTACGTCCAGAAATTATACTGAAAAGCATTATCTTTCTTGGTTATTTAAAATTATTTCTGACAGTTTTGTCTCCAATTTATCCTAGGAAATGGCTGCTTGGTTCTTCGAGGCAACAGTCTTCAGGTGTAACTTGTAAGAAGTATGATAATTATGTAAAAAGGAAGAAGGGTTACTTCTATTAAACCTAATCTTGTATCTTTTTTCATTTGCTGAACAAAATGGCTCCTTTTTTTTAAATTCAGGGATCATCATTATAAAGAACCAATCAGTGAAGATATTGGAAAAAAATGTGGAAAAAACAAAATTTATTTTTTTTTGTTAGGGAACAGCTTGAATTAAGATTGATTAATCTAGAAAAAAAAATGAATAGAAAAAAAAAAAATGAGATTAGTTGGGTGCGAAGCCAATTTTGTATAACTTAAAAAAAAGAAAATTATTTGATAAAACCCAGAAATAAATACACCAAAGAAAGAAAAAGAGGAAAAAAATGCAACCAAAAACAAACATACCAAGTTATAATAATACGAAAGAATTTTGTAAAAAGAATTCCAATTTTCTTCAACTTTACAAATTCTCACAATTCAAAAAAATTTTTCCCTTTTTTAAATTGCTTTTCATCACAACTCTGCTATGGATGTGCGACTGATGTATTTGGTAAATGAACGGATAATGGAATCGGAAACCTGAGTTCAAACTTTGACTTGGGCTAGTTATATTCACTCTGAACTAATGCCCTTGGGAAAGGTATGAATCGCTCCCTCCCCAGCTATATGGAAAATAACTTGGCAGATTATGGTCTTTAGCCTTAGGAAAGCAACCAGTCTAGGAGAGGGACAACTGATTCCAAACCAGGAAGTGGAGCCTTCTTGATGTGGTTTAATGCCCAATTTGACATCCTTCTGGCAGCTCCTGAAGCCAAGCTGATGCCAGACATTTTGCTCTCTGCTTTCCTCTGGACTGTATCAGCAAGGCCAAGAGGGGGATTATGATGATTGGTCATCCTAGGAACTGCTTACGCTTTACTCTGGTATGCCTCCCAGAAGGAGGAGCATTCCATTGTCTGTTGAGACAGAATAGAAGCCAAAAAATCAGATTGTCCCAACCAAAATTGAACTGTTTTTTTTTTTTGTCTCATTACCTGGCTAAGGACTTATTGAAAGACCTAAATATGTCACTAGTTGTTGCTGTTATTGTTGTCCTGTAATTATCAATGTTGTATTTGCTGTGGTTGTTGTTGTTGTTGTTACTGTGACATTGGAATTATTTGATCTTATCTGATCAGACTAAACATTCGTCCCTTTTGCTGATATCATGATTTTGTCACAGACCATAAGTATAGATCTACATGTGGTGTATTATATAAGTAGATTTTTCTCTTTTACTGTGCTGATTTCATAATTTTGTTTCCTATGTTTTTGTAACCCTTGGCATGAGTTGAGGACTTAATCCTCAAATATTGCCAACTAATGAGGGAGTTGATTTCTCGGCTGTTTTTTGATTTGTCGTGTGTCTGTATTGGCCACTGACTTTTCAACACATAAGAATTGACAGTTTGAATTCCTCAGTGCTGTTTTGATCCGAGCTAAAACAATTTGGCCAGATCAATCCATTTTAATACTGCCATCTTTGTTGAGGTACGGATCCTAAGAATTTGACAAGCTTTCATCACCTAAGGCTAATTATCATTAGATCAGATCTTGGTCCTTGGGTATTCATGGCCAAGGATCTACTTTTGTCCATCTAGTTTGAGGAGATGTTTCTCCAGGCAACATCTCCTGATTGTACTATGAGGGGCTCAGGGCTATTCATTCCCTGATGCCTGTGGCATGACAGGAGGTAAGGCTAAAAAAACTTGACAATTCTTTCCGAGTGTAATGATTTCAAATTTCTCTCGGGACTCCATTACTATGGCCATTTACCTGACTAATCAATACATACAACTTGAAAAGTATCTACTAAGTGTATCTGGATGTGTCCATGGATGGGCAATGTTCTTCGTAATTACTGCCCTGACAAAGTTGTTGTTGCTGAGATGAAAAAGGTTCAAACAAGTCTATTCACTTATCTAAACAATAAAGTGACAAATCCAGTTCTATTGAATATGTGTTGTATTAGTCTATTAGTAATTTTTTCTTTTCTAACCTATTGGTAACTCTAGTAATTTTTTCTTTTCTGACCTATTGGTACCTACCCATCTTTTGCAGGAATAAGAATCGAAGACAGGATGATAAGATTTGGCACCAAAAGTGCGAATCTTGATTTGTTTCATCCCGGAAATTGGTCATCTCTGTCCCAAAATCCTTCTGAACATAGCTTGACCCTAAAAGGTATCTCATTTCTCTCAACTGTCCCCTCTCCTCGTTGTTGTTCGTATCTCATCTGCCAAGACAATAAAAAAAAAAAAGAATTTTGTTTGCCTAACTTTATATTCAGAACACATCTGACAGAAATAAATTGGAAACAAAAATTATCTATTAGTATTTGTATCTTATTTACTTATATCCATATTTCATGGATTTAGATTGCAAACATTAATAGTGAAATAGTTCTTGATTGTTGAAATTTAATTCATACAAGCCCTCAAAAAACCCCAAAACCCCAGATCTTTTCAAGTGGTTGTTATAATTTACCTCCTCAGCAATGCTGATTCTGGTGGGAGCTTTAAAGAAATCATTTGATGTGTTGCCAAAATCTTAGGCTATGTTGGGAAACAAATAATTTTTTTTGAAATGGCAGAATATAAGTGTTGTCTCTCTTTCGAGCAAAAAGTTTCACTCAGAGCTTGTTTTTCTCATCAGGGATTGTTCTGACTTATTATGTCATTTTAGTCTTCCGTGTGTCGAGTCAAATACTGGTAAAATACTTTCCAATATGGAGTTGATTTCCAACTTTCATCATCGAAAGAATAATCAGATCTGGAAAAGTATACTTTGAATTCTCTTTTCATTGATTATTCCTTTTCACTCACTCACATCTACCAGAAGAAAATAGTGAGAAATAAGTGTAAAAATATATATCAAGGCCACTATATCCAAATGATATATATATTTAATGCCATAAGATCTTATTGTTTTTGAATAATTCTTGATAATATTCTTGAGGATCTTTCCTTTCATTACTAATGGATTGATTTTAAGTGAAAATCTGCTAAATAGAAAAACATTTGATCATTTAATCAGATATTTTTAGTTCTAAGTCTGGTTCCCTGCCTTTCTAATCACCTCTTGATGTTGTGTGTATCAATGTTAGTCCTTTTGTAAGTATTTTTATTTATCTTTTAAAATTGGTGACTTTCTTTTGTTGCTTCTAATTTACTATCACTTTAATAAAATCTGTTTTTCTTCCTTTTTTTTCCTCTCTCATTCTTTCTTTCTTTCTCATTCTTTCTTTCTTTCTCATTCTTTCTTCCTCTCTCATTCTTTCTTCCTCTCTCATTCTTTCTTCCTCTCTCATTCTTTCTTCCTCTCTCATTCTTTCTTTCTTTCTCATTCTTTCTTTCTTTCTCATTCTTTCTTTCTTTCTCATTCTTTCTTTCTTTCTCATTCTTTCTTCCTCTCTCATTCTTTCTTCCTCTCTCATTCTTTCTTCCTCTCTCATTCTTTCTTCCTCTCTCATTCTTTCTTCCTCTCTCATTCTTTCTTCCTCTCTCATTCTTTCTTCCTCTCTCATTCTTTCTCTCTTCTTTCTTTCTCTTTTCTTTCTCTCTCTCTTCTTTCTTTCTCTCTTCTTTCTTTCTCTCTTCTTTCTTTCTCTCTTCTTTCTTTCTCTTTTCTTTCTTTCTCTTTTCTTTTCTTTCTCTTTTCTTTCTCTTTTCTTTTCTTTCTCTTTTCTTTCTCTTTTCTTTTCTTTCTCTTTTCTTTCTCTTTTCTTTTCTTTCTCTTTTCTTTTCTTTCTCTTTTCTTTTCTTTCTCTTTTCTTTCTTTCTCTTTTCTTTTCTTTCTCTTTTCTTTTCTTTCTCTTTTCTTTTCTTTCTCTTTTCTCTTCTTTCTCTTTTCTTTTCTTTCTTTTGATTAGTGATTCTTTCCTATGAAACTGTTTTTATCATTAAATGGATGTCCACAGTCCATAAAAAATACATATGTTGTAAGAATGAGAGCCTGACCATAATTTACTATTTGATAATCATTATTCTGCTTTGGAGTGAGGTCGGGGGTTGAATTAAAAAAAATGCTGACTAATAAATCAACATGGCTACAAATGGCCACCAACGTCAGAATTTCTGGCCACTCTCCATGTTTCTCTATTATTCTACAGTGAAACAATCCCTTTCCAAGAAAAAAAAATCATTTTTCTCTTCAAGTACAACACATAGTTTGTTTTTTAGCAAAACCATTACGTAGTTTAGATTGTTTATATTTTGGAATTGTCTTTTATTGCTAGAACCACTCACACTCCAGCCCATGTATACACCCAAATGAATCGGGACGTAGGTATATCATTATCTACGTGAAAGGTGTTCATTATTTATTTCCTCTTCTAGATATGACACCAGTGGTTTTTTCACTCGGACAATGTATGCGTGCTTCATGAACCACATAAGGTTGAGTTAGATTGGCTCACGGACCTAGTATAGTTGGGGGGAGTGGAAGGCGGGGACAGGTCCCTCTGAAGAATAACTAACCCCCACCCCTACCCCCAGCAATGTACTGTGGCCTAAAACACTCTTCCCCCTGCCCCAATACATCAATATTAAGTTTTTATTTTTCAAATTGAATTTTTGGGCCCCCAAAACCACGACTCCCCGGGCAACTGTCCAGTTTATCCATAGCCATAAGACGGCCCTGGGTGGTGATGGTAACTGAAGCAAAGGGAAGCAAATGGAATGTGATTCAAAAGAACTTCCATACAGAGCTTTTATCCAGAGTTTTTTTTGTTTTTTTTTTTTGGTGATCAATTAAAAGATTTAGGGTTAAAGTGATTCTTTGATTCGAGAAACTGTTATGGGTACTAAATCATATATTTTGCTTTGATACTTGTTGCTTCCTGTTGTTTCTCATATTTTATCAGGACCCGTGAAGAAGATGTGCTCTTGGTGAACTAGTGTCAATATCTCATGTCCTCATTATTATTCATAAGTTTCAAAAAAGAGAGAGAGGAAGACATATATATATATACATAGGGAGAGAAGGAGAGCAATTGATATGCTCTCTGCAAAAAAGTTTTTGCAACTAAAAGCCTTGATCTTGCAATATGATCTGCTGACAGACTTCTTTCTGTGCCTGTGTACCAGCTGGATCATTTTTGTTCAAATTAAATCTGTCGACTTTGTGCTTTGGTCCTTAATATGAGACATCCCGAGTTGGATTTACTACTTGACAATTCACGGGGCATCGCATCATGCAAAAGTATACTTGGTACATACTAACCATTATAATATATTTAGTACCTAATGATACTATGACTATCCATCAAAAATATAAAATGTACACACACTTACATGCTCTTTATGCATGAACATGTGTGTAAGTGTATCTATGTGTATATGTGGCTATGATTATATATGTAGTGTGTATGCGTGTGACATGTGTATGTGGTATATTTGTGCATGTGTGTATGTGTTTGTAGTGAGTATCTTTGTGCGTATATCTGTATTGTGCATTTCTGATAAGACGCTGTTTGATGAAAATTCTTGGTACCATTTGGTACCATTCTGCATTTACTATAACCTGATAGAATAATGGATCTTGACGCTCCAAGTCAGTCTACGAGATCCTTAGCTGCTTTCAAGTGTCAATGTTATCTCAACCTTTGTTCATTGTTTGACATTCTTTCTTTCCTCTATTCTCTGTCCTCTATTGATGTTTCTCTTCTAACCAGGAAGTAAAGCCTTTTATAGAGGCCAGCAGAGGACACTGACTTATCGATAAGTGTTTGAACTCCCTCATTCAGAGGATCTAGTTCCTCTACCCCCCTCTCTCTCTCTCTCTCTTTCTTCCCTAAGGGGGTCAGTGGGGGTTAAAGTGCCTCTGAGTGTGTGTGTTGTGAGGAGGACCAGACCTTGCCATATGGTTAAGAAATCTTTATTTCCTCATGTGAAACAAAAAGCCTCCAAAGCCATAGACCAATGTCAGTTTCTTTTGTGTTGGCAGGTTCATCAAAAGAAAATTGGAGCAGATGCACACCTCACCGCACCCCACCGCACACCAACCCAACCCCACCCCACCCCATCCCCTGCTGAATTAAAGCCACTCTCACTGTGTTTGGTGGCCAATGTTTTTCTTGTTAGAAACCGTCAACCAAAACTGTCAATACAGGTTTCTTCAGTTTTCAAGTTGTCCTGGCTGGCTGGCTGGCTATGTATGTATGCATCATGCATACAGGCCGTACCAATGGAGCTAGAAGGCAGAAATTTTCAACATTCACTTGTTATCATGTCAAGAAAAAAACATTTTTTTTTTGTTTCTTTCTTGTCTCTTTCCCTCTCATCACTTCCTTCTCTCTCTCTCTCTCTCTCTCTCAAATCTCCAAAGTTTACCATTCTCTCATTCTATACCATCAAACCAGCCTCGCTGCCAAAGGTGGAGAAGGGTTTGAACACTTCTGTTATATATGTGTGTGTTTGTGTGTGTATTGTTTCAGTGCTCCTGACCACACTGTTTTGTCAGCTGAGTTGAAAATTAGCATTTAGTACTCCACAAGACTCTTTCTAAAATTGATTTTATTGATTTTTTGAAAAAAAAGCTTTTTTGAACTTATGACGGGTTTATCAATTATGTCTAGATTCTCCAGTATCTAGATGTTTCTAGATGTTTTTTTTTACTCTATTTTAGATGTTTTCCAGTGGAAAATGCCAATGATATCATAAATAGAATTGATTCTGACCATATTTATTCTTCAATGGAATTTTTTTTTACAAATCTTGATGCTACGGTTGTTCAATTATTAACTTTCATGGCAAATCCCCTTCATTTCTTCAGTAATTCCTCAGAAGAAACTCATTTTCTTTTTTGCCTTCAAGAGTCGTTTGCGCTGCTTCATTATCAAAAAGTAATTAGAGAAATTCACACTTTATTTTTTTGTTTGTCACTCATTTTCCTCAATTACCCGCCCTCCCTAACCTGACCCGCATTTCTCATTTAGGTCTCTCTCTCTCTCTCTCTCTCTCTCTCCTGTCTTTTCTCATTTTCTTTTTTCTCTCCTCCTCCTTGCCACCTTTCCCTCCTTGTCTCGTTGTCTTGGACTTCCTGATTTTCTTGTCATCTTTCTTCTTAGCAAATTAAGATGCATTTTTAATACTGTATTTTCTGTTGTTTGAACTAATTAGATTTGACCTTAAAAAGAAGAATATGAAAAGAAGGAACATATCAACTTATGGCAGTCTCTTTTATGGCTTCTGGACAGTCTTTGTTTTTTGTCTAATAAGGATTGCAACTAACATGAATGAGTTTTTGGTTCCTTCAAAAATCATGGATCACCATGCATTAGAGTCTCGTATTCATTGATATGTTGAAAGCAAGACCTTTTTTGAAACTTTTTTATGGAATTATAAATCTCTTTATGGTTTTGTTGTTATTATCATTCTTTCAATTTGTTTGATTTATAAATGGATCAGTATATAAGGGCATGTGTCTTTATGAATGTGTATAGGCATGTGTGTATATATATATATATATATATATATATGTATATATACGTGTGTGTGTGTGTACATATATATAACATATATTTCTGTGGACAAGGCTACCTTTGGATAAGACGTGACCCCTATTTCAGTCTTAATTTCATGGTTTTTAGCTTGCTATTTAGTCAATATGTTTGTATCTGGCCTTTTGGTCAACAACATTTTTGGGGTGCTTTTTGGATGCGTCAAGGGTCGTCTTATCTGCTAGAATATAAAGTATATATTGGTAAACAAGGAAGACTGTTCTTTGCATAGTTTTCAACAAATTAGTAAAATTACTAACTGAAATGTATTGTCTTAAAACTTTGAGAAGAGTCATTGACATTCCAAGTTTTGTTGTTGAATCATGTACTGGAGGGGAAGGGGGCATGTACTTCCCCTCTCTTACATGTCATGCCCAGGGCTCGAGTGGAACAGGTGATGAACTTTTCTTTCTTTTCTTTTTCTAGAACTTCGGACTGATGACCGACGAATCCATCACCGTCCAGGACCTCTTGATCTCCCAGTTGAACGCACACTCTCTGATCCCCTCGGGGAACGTCGCTACTCTAGTCATTTAGCAGAACTGGAACAGCTTCGTCTTTCCGCAATCCAACAACCTGATGTTTCACGGACATCCACCGATGCAAATGGATTTAGACATCCATCAGGTGAGTCTGTTATTCCTTGCAGCACTACAAACTCCTGGCCAGAAGACAAAACCTTCAATTGACTCTTCAATTCATTTTGATATTTCAGAGAGTTTTAATGAAAGAGAAAAAATTTTTGAATTTGTTTACATGAATACGTATTTGATCCTTGTGAAAAACCTTGCAGATATAATAGAAGTACCTGTCTATGCCAGGTTAAATATTTAAGGTTTAAAAAAAAGGATGAAAACTTTCAGATGCAAAAATAAGTTTCCCTTCACTCTTGACCCCTCGAAAGGGGGAAAAAGTTTCCCGTGACTTATGGGCCCTTAAAGGTAAAAAAAATATTCTCTTTACTTTTAAAGGTGGAAAAAGTTTACTTTTGCTTTTGACCCCTTAAGAGGGAAAAGAGTTTTTCTTTAAGTGTTGAATATGAATATTCATAGTGTAGACTGGTTTGAATCAATCATAGTGTGATAAGAAATACTTATTTTCCTTTCATTTGTTTCTCAATAGCCAGTTGTCAATAAATCTCAGGTTTCAGTGTCTCAGATTCCTTACAATGAGTGTGTCTTGTTCTTCAGTTGTAGATAGAATCCTTGGTAGTGTCTCAGCTGCGCGAGGCAACTCTGCCGTTTTGCTGATTGACAGGAAGAATGCAAAACGCATTAATCCACTGGACGACCGGATGGAACGGGCACAACATGGTGATTTGCTCAAAGGTGTGTCCTGTCACCACCCTCTGCCGTGCTTTTGTCACCCTCGGTGTTGTCATCTCCTCAAGAACTTTGACCCTTTTCTTTCTACCACCTTGCATTCCTTTGTTGTCTGTAGCAACCATGTGTGGCTTTTGTTGTTGTTACAGTGATTGTGTTGTTGTTGTTGTTGTTGGTTCTCCTCATCATGATATATTTACACACATATATATATATATATATATATATATATATATATATATATATATAATATATATATTAGTATAATCCTGTCCAAAACGATGGGCTTATTTACGTATAAAATGGCATTGAAGAGCTTAAAGCTATTGAGCAACTTCATTTTTAATAATTCAAGTAACCTAATTTAAAGTTTTGTTTTTAAAAAGGTTCAACTTTAATATTTTAATGTGTGATCAGACGTTTCGAGTCTTATGAGTTCCTATGATGTAACCTATAACATAGTTGTTATTTTATAGTAGAAAGGTAAATTACCCAATGACTAAGACAAAATTTCCATATAAGCTCATTATTTGGTATATATACATATATATATATATATATATATATATATATATATGCCTATTATAGATGACATAAATCTGGTTACGTAAATGATTTTAATTCTATAAATCATTTCATTGTTGTTCTCTCTTCTCACTTTGTATTCTTCTTCTACTTAAGCTTTATTCACTGATCTTCTCTTCTTTGCATCTCATTATTTTAAAATCTTTAACGCTAGTCTTGAATGTTGTGATTTTTCATTTCCCAACGTTTTTATCTTTTACACAACAAATATCTATTTTTCAACATAATCTTCTTCCTTGTCAATGCACTTAATTCAGTGAAGCAAAGCAAAATTACATCCTATGTCACATGAGGCAAGGATTTTTGTCTCCATCTCTCAAACAATCCGTGGGGACTTGATTGTTGCAATTGTGTATTTTTCATTTGTCCAGGTTGCTCAAAAAATGTTAATTTAAAAAAAAAATAAGGCCAATAAATGTATTTCCTCACTAATTTAGTGATTTTCGCACTGTCAAATTTTTGTTTGTCAACGATGGGATTCCTTCTGGAGACACCGATTTAGCATTCATGTCTCAGCTTCTTGAAAGGCACGTTTAATTTTCTTTTTAAAATGAAAACCTTTATCACCTTTCAAAAATTTTTGTACTAAGTCGATGTTTTTCTTTTCATTCTTCAGAAAGCCTTAGTAAACATCTCGAAAGCAATCGACATGCTTGGAGCAGTTACGATGGGGTACCATTCTCAAAAGAAACCATTTTATCTACACCAACAGCTCATGTAACGCCATTTGCTCAGTCAAATTCTGGTTCCTTGCCTTTGACAAGTAAGTACAAAATTAGTCTATATTATGCACATGAACAAAATGAGAATTAAAATAAAGCTGTTATTTGGGTCTTCACCTTTCTGTGGGGCTGTTTATGGCTATCAATGGTTTGTAAGACATACATATATGCATACGCGTACATTTATATATACACATATACATATGTATATATGTACTTGCAGGACCAGAGCAGATGATTTTCAAAACATATATTCACATATACCATGTGATTTCCTATATCTTTTGTCTGTAACATTTCTCAAGGGAGATAACTTAAATGCAAATTATGTAGTGATTTCCCTTAGTTTTTATTTTTTTTTTGCAAATGTGTAAAAAAATTCCAGGTTCATTCTGGCTGAACATATAAAATGCAGAGCAACATAATGTTTTTGACATTTTATAAGTATAGTGAAATTGCAAAATTATTCATCATACTGTCATCATTTTTTGATGGTATGGATCATATATATATATATATATATATATATATATATATATATATATATATATATATATATAAAATCAACATTGTTATTAAAAGCAAATGAAGTATATATATTTGTTTTTTTTTTTGTGAACGTACTATTCATCTAATTTTTATTAGTGATGTTTTTTCATGAGCAGTGCACATGGAAAAAAATGAAAAAATGATTCTTAACGAGAAGTTTGGTAACATTCCTAATTCAATTTGAAAAGGGCGTTGACCAGCATGTCAGAAATATCACAAATAAAGATTAGATGAATTAGTACATTTATGAAAAAGAAAACCAAATATATATATACTCATTATTATTGTACTACTAAGCATGTCATTAAAAGAGTTAAAAGCCAATAATTGATAAAAAATCATAATGTACCTTCTTTCTCTTGTATTATAACCTGTAATTGAACTCTTTGCAGGTCACCATCTTGCGACAGTGGACCAGAATGTAAGCCACAACCGCTTAAAGCCATTGCCAACAGACATCCCACCAGTTACTCAACACAGCGTGACAAGTACAGAAAGATGCAGCCTTCCTGTTATCCCAGAAACTCAAAGACACGACTACCCCACTCTTGATTCACGGTACCAAGTAGACCAACGATTACCCCTTGATTCACGATTACCTGTCATGTTACCATCATATCAAGGACTCACCGATGTTCGCATCCCAAACCCCAGACTCGCAGAGCCTCGATATTCGGTGGCTAGTCACTTGTTCCCATCTACCCACAGTATAGCTTATCCATCGAGCAACTCAAACCTTGCGATCTTGGAGGAGAGTCGTGCCATTTCTACCTTAGCACTACCATCGACCCATACTAACTACCCTATCATTTCTCACCGCGAACTTTTCAATACGATCAACCCAACAAACACCATATCCGCCTCGCCATATATCAGTGGGTCTCCATCAGCCGTCCTGCCCCCAACATTCCTCCACCCTCACTTGTACAGCTCAAGTCCGCAGTACCAGAGTAGTTTCTACATGCCGACGAGTGACGTCAGAAATTACGAAATCCTCAGCCAAAGGTCGGACATTCCAGGCCGAAGTGACCGGCCCGCATTGACCGCTTCTCCTGGACATTTGCCAATTGAGGTTGGCACGTTGCAAAAACAAATCAACAAGGATGATGACAATAATGTTGAGATGCGGCTCACCTCTGCTGAACAGACGACCACAGACGTGCACATGCGTGATGATCTGCGGCCAAACGTAACTGACCATGTCAGTACGACACCCTCAAGGTCGTCACATACTACAGACTCGGCTGATACAGGGGGTTCAGTTTGGAGACCTTATTAAAGGAACTTCGACCTTAACTCATACTCTACTGCTATTATTATTAATATCATTAATAATAGTGATCATTATTTTTATCATAACTATTTGTTGTTGTCAATCACGATTGTTTTGAAAAAATTATATTTTTATCAAACGCAATTTGGGATATCGCTATATTGCCGCAGAAAACATCTCTAACTGCAACAGTCCTAGTTAGAGTTTGAATCCAGCCAGCTGAGACTGGTTTTGAATTTGCAACAGGTACTCCATCTCCCCCCTGAGAGATTGACACTACACGATCTTCGTATCTACTCCAATCAAATCTTGGCAACAAATTTGCAGGATATTGATTGATCTACTTGAAAGAAGAATCGGAAAACAAAAGCAAAAAAAAAACAACAAACTAATTGAATGGGTCATGGTAGAAGCATTCAAATCGCGACCCTATTTAAAACCTTTCTACCCTCATTCTTGAAGTCCTACTCAGAGCTGGCCTTACGTCTTGGCTGTACAGGGCACCCACAGCAAAGGGATGCCTGTCATGTGTCTGAGACTGAAGGACTCTCCAATTACAAATGGAATAATGAATGAAATTGAACAGAATAAAAGCAGTCAAAATAAGAAAATTCCCTGATGGGAAGTAAGATTTTTCAGCAATATCTGACAGTTGAATACTCTCTGTTGTGGTGAAACCAAGTGAAAAAATTGGCTTTGGAAAATCTCATGACCAATAACAAGCACAGTCAGATGCTGGTTCAGCCGTAGCCCTATCTTGAATATCAAGGCCTCACGATGTGTCCAGCAGTGGCTCGTGCCTGGATTGATTCAATCAGATACAAGAGAAGAAGGTGACGACGACTCGGGATCGGTTACTCCTGCATAATGTGACACGCAAGGCAGTCAAGTTACTCCACTGTGTACGATTTTCAGCCAGTCTGGTCAGGGGCGAAACTAAGGGAGGGGATGATTTTTTAATTGCCTCACTGGGCTCCCAAAAGCTTTACGAATAGTAGTTCACCTATGGCATTTCTACTAACTTTAAAACAATAACAAATCTTACTAAATGTTGAAGGGGGCTCCTCTGGAGCTGAACACCCCCCCCCTCGTAGCCCCTGAAACTCAAGCTATGCCCCTGAGTCTGGTGGTGTCGTTCTGCCTTCTGTTGACCAGTTGGAGGTCCGTCTCTACTGTCTGGAAAAGAGAAAAAAAACTGGACAAAAACCGAGGAAAGATACAGCATTATTTATTATTTTTAACAGAGTTATTATTTTATTTTTACGTTTTTTTAAACCAAATTGAAATCATATCATTGAAAGACAAAAGTGCCTTGTTCATCTTTTTTTTTTCTTATTTTTCCAATCTATTTTTTCAAAAGAAAACAAAAGGTATTGACTTTTAGAAAAGAAACAAACAAAACAAAACCTTAATTTAAAAACAAAATATTAAAAAGACTGAGAGATGTGCTCTATAATTTAATCTGACTGGAAATATACATATAAATGCATATATATATATATATACATATATATATATATATATTTGATATAATATAAAAGAAAAATCTTCACCCTAATTGTTTCCTGTTTTAATTTATCATTATTTCATTTCATTTCAATTTTTCTTCCAAAAAAAAGCGGTTTGTTTTCCAGATGTGCATTTTTTGCATAGTGAAAAAAGCAAAGCAAAGGAAAAAAATATACATATATGTACGGATACATACATATATATATATATATATATGTGTGTATGTATGTATGTATGTGTGTGTGTGCATTATGAAGAAATGGATTTATGATCTGACAGAATGATTATAAATTGCATTACATTGAAACACTTATTTAAAATGATCTTCCATCATTAAATGATGAATGAGAAAATCTGATCTATTTCAAAAAGTTCATTTCAACATCCTTACATTGCTTTGAAATTCACAGAATTTCAATCAAAGATGAAAAAATATTGAATCATGATTGATCTTTAAAATGTTATGTACAAAAATCCAAAATATTTGGTGTAAATTCTGTCAATTTTGAAGGTGTATAAGAATGTTAAGAGAAACCTTTGGAAATGTATTGGATATATTTTGCACTTTCTGTATATGTGTAGATCCATCACTATTTCTGTGCTGTAAGGACGCTAATCAACATTTATTTTAAACTTCAAATGATTATTCTTCAACATAATCTCTTCCCATGAATTCAGCAGTGAATATCTATCACATAAATTGAATATCAGTGAATGAAAATCTTCAGTTGAAATTCTGCTAAAAGAAATGTGTCTGTTGATGGATTTTTGATCCACTCTTGTATATTTGTATATTTATGACAAGGTCCATCAATAGGTCCATGACCTTTATGATGAAAAAAAAGCATTCAAATATTCATTTTTCAACATAATCTCTTTCCTTGTCAATGCTCTTAACCCAACACTTCTTCATTAATAACATAGTTCAAACATTATACAGTGAAAATTTCAGACCAGTAACTGCATCAGGCTATGGGCTTATTGATCCATCCTCATATATATTCAGATATATAGATATGTGACAGTGAGTTTGGATGTATGTGTACATAATAGGGTGTTTCACATGAAATGGCCATTTTTAGACATTTGTCTCTATGATTACAATTTCAACACATTCTGAAGCAGAAAATATAATCATATCTAATTGATTATGACTCCAGCTTCCTTTTCAATTTTTTACTTCTAATTCATCATATCAGTTTTAATAAGATAATCTTCCACTCTCGAAGATGCTGTCTTCAAAGAAAATCAGACCATTGTTTTTGTACGAGTTGAATCTCGATAGAAATGCTGTTCAAGCTCTCATGAAGATGTATTTAGAAGCTCAACTCATGAAATGCATTCAGAATCAGCTCGACAATATCCAGCATGGTAAACAAGCATAGGTTAATTTAGTTGGATGACTTTGCCAGACCCCACGTTGGCAAACAAAATGGCGGCAATTTCTGCATGAAATCTTATGTCATCATCCGACTTGACTCCAGCAGATCATCACTTATTCTGGTACCTTCAGCTTTTTCCTTGCAGTAGAATGTTTGCAGACAATGAAGCAGTAAAGGACAACACTAGAACAATTTTCAGCTTTAAAAGACTCAAATTTCCATGAAGGAGTGACCTTTATACCTGAAGCCCAATGGAAAGAAGTTATTGAAGCAAATAGAGCTTATTTTCATTGATAAACTAGGCTTGTTTGCATTTTCAAGTTGTTTTTGTTTCTCCTTTCATGAACAGCCATTTCATCAGGGACAACCTAATATTTCAAATAATGAATTTTTCTTTCAAGCAAGTTTCATTTGATACAACTGGTAATTCTTATTGATTTAACTTTTGAAAATTTTTCTCAAGTGCTAATAAGCAGAAAGAAAATTATTAAAAAAATGTTAAATTGATAAAAACTATATACATATATATATATATATATATATATATATATATGTACATATGTTAAGAAGCCAATGTAGATTGGAGATGGGGAATAAAAGGATTTTCGTTATTATGGGAAAAAGCAAAAATTACGTCTGTTTTGCAGTAACCCGAGCTGACAAGGGATGAAGAATGGATTGGCCGAAGCGTTGTGCTGATAAGATGTTAAAAAGTGAAAAGAGATTCGATTGTCCGGATGAAATTTTGAAAGCAATAATGGTGTCTGGGGACAAATTCCTGGAAATCGCATGATGTCATCGCCGTTGCAATAAAAATGTGAATCGTTGAAAACAAAACGAAACGAAGTGAACTAAAATAGAAGAAACTATATTTTTAACTGAATATTTTTAAACTAAAAAGGAAAACAAATGCACGAATTAAATCTTATCAACGAATATCTTTTCTTTGTCACATTTTTATTTTTGGTCCTCATTCAATTTCGAAATTTTTCTTCTCCTTTGACTTTTTGTTTAGTAAAAATTAAAGGGAAGAATCTTCGATAGACGTAATTATAAAGCTTGGATTAGTTCAGCTCAATCTAAAAAAATCGCATTTCTTTGAAAGCAACTTTATTTTGGGGAGATTTTTTAATTGCAATGTTTGAATTTATCTGTGGACAGACCTGAATCATGGCGTAATCGAAGTTAATTTCAGATTGCCCAAAGTGACACTAAAACAGTCTGAAACCTGCTTTAAGTATGCAAAAGTAATTTGACTTTTTACGCCATTTTCTTGCATTTAAAACCAAAATTAAAACTACAAAGAGGATATTTGCATTATTGCGTTACGTTTTAATTGTTTTTATAAAAAGTCTGGTCATTAGATTTGTAATGTTTTTGGTACCTACCTAGATGAGATGAGTAACATATAAATTATACAATTTTTTTTAACATGTTATGAAAAGTATGAAAGGTATAGACTGGTCTAGACTCTTAGATATAAACAAAAATATAACGTGACATATTTTATAAGTTACAAGGCAACGCATGCTGGCTTTTATATACAGATTATCCAATGAAAATGACCAAATGCCAAAGCTCTTATTGGCTGTCCTGCAATTGTAGCCTTGAGCCAGACTTGGCTTAGTGAATATCTAGATGACCTGCCTCATGGCTGGAGTAGTTGCGCATTTCCTAAACAGATTTTTAGAAGCAAGCGCTCCCCAGTTCGAAGATTGGCACCCATCAATCTTCCTACTTCCATCAACGTCTCTCACCAACTGGCTTCTGTCGTACAAGGGTCTTTTTCGTTTGTGCCTACCCAAAGCTAACGTTCATAAATTTTAAGTAAGGAAACTCAAAAAATTTGACAAGTTGCATTCAAAAAAGAAATTACAACTTCATCTTTTTCTCTTTTATGGTTATCATACTTTAAAATTATAAACGTTAGCCCTCCTTGAAATCTCTTTCACCCCCTTCGATGAATGTGATCTGAATTAATTCGTTTGCTAATTTTTACGTCACATCTCTAACGCTTGTAACTGCTCTACCTTTCATCAGACACTTTTAGCCATTCTTCGGCCTCTTTACGACCATTTTTAGTATCTTTTTGGTATAGTCTGGTAATTTTGGTGTTTGTTGGCCATTAAAGAAATGGCCTTTTTTTGTAACAACACTGGGCACTTCTTCTCGCGCCTGCAGGCCTAATAGATGCCCCCTTACTCACTGCATTCTGGCGCCGGGTCTGCACTCCCCATCCCGTACAGAAATGATTCCAAGAGGATCTAACATTGTGATAACAGGATGTGTTTTATTGATAACGCACAGTTTGACGCAGTGTTTTTTTGTTTTTGCTTTGTTCTAAGCGGTTTAGAAAATACACCCGGTTTTAAACGTAATCTCCGAATCCGCTTTCAGTGCATTTGGGGGAAATACTGTTAGAGACACGGATATCCGGTGTCAAGGCAAATGAAAGAAGAATCGAGTGATAGAATAGAAGTTTAAATCCCATATCTTGATTTTTTTTTTTTTTTTGTTAAGTAAGCCACATGGATCGAGGGCGGGGGGGGGGGCAACAAAAATAAGATGAAAGCTACAATCAAAGGCGAAACAAAGATCTAGGATGGCTGACCATACCTGGAGAGAGAAAAGCGAACACCTATCCTCTCTGGAAAAAAAGTTTGGATTATAGATAGAGATCGCTGTTGGGAACCGAGAAAAAAATCCAACAAGGCAGGCTACATCAGACAATAGTAGAATTCACTTCAATGGTACTTTTATTTCTCAACACGGATAAGGTATGATGATCCAGGCCTTACAAGGGAAGAAAAAGAAAAAGATAACACCCGAATTCAACATGATAAGTGTTGTTACCATTAGAAAACATTCTGTTTACCACCATCACATTGGAGCAGTACACCAGAAGAAGGCCGTAGAATGGATCGGCTGAAACGTTGTTTCAACAACACAAATAACAAAGAGGAGTACAATCGTCTGAAAAACTCCAGTGTGGTTTTTGTTGTTTCTCAATAAACTCTCCCATTTAAGGGTAACAATTTTGCAAATAGAAATACCCTTTTTCAAACTATAGACTCTTCCACTGAAATGCATTCAATATATATATATATATAAGAAACTTCTGATAGATATTCAAATATATTCATGATTTTTTTAAAATCTGGGAATAACCAGTGAATTATTCAACAAATTGGATCAGCATTACAAGTGTTATAGCTAATCTTGTTGGCCAGTCGCCAAGGGCGCCCACTGCCACTTTCCTGAGGGTGCAAAAGGATATATTTCCGGGGATGGGCCTCAAAACGATAGATTCAGCGAAAGTTTGCTCTTTATTTCCGTTGCACTACTATAAGGGGTGATCAGGTAAAAAAAAAAAATTGGTTGTAGGACCCTAATCAACGCCATCTTCTGAAAGAGATTGGTCTGAAGATCAGAAAACTTTTTAGTTTTTCTCGTTAGCCCAAAGAAATCAGAAGTTATACCAAAACGAAGTTTCGAAGTTGGGAAGTAATTTTAGAATTGTAAAATTAGTGACACCCGGTTCCAGATTGAATTGGAATAACAGATAAAAAAATCACTTTTTTTTTCTTTTTTGCTTATCTTTTCATTATTTCATCTGAAACTTTGTTTAGGTTGTAAGTATATGGCAGCAAGTTGATAGTTTTTTTAAGTTATTTTAGCGGTTTTTATTCGTTTTTTTCTTTCCGGAGGTTCGAGCAGACAATGTTTATACTTTTACAAACTGAAACCGGGGTAATTTTATAGTCAAGTTAGCATATTTAGAGCTCAGAATTCAGACAATTTAAATTTTACCCTGAAGTTAAAAAAAAATGGTCTGATTTCTTTAACATTTGTAGTATTTGTAGGGTTTTTTGTTTTTTTTTTAAAGAAAATGTATTTTTTCTTTCGGTAGAGGTACGTACGGCATTTTAATCAGCTCGTTCAAAGTCATTATCGATATTTGTTACTGAAAATCACATGCGTCGAATTTAAATCAAATAATAGCCATAGGAAGACATTTGTTTTTCAATAAAAGATTTTTCATTTTTTCAAAAACTCAAAAACATATGTTTAAAGCAAATGAGAACAAAACATACCAAACTAATTGAAGGAAATCACATACACACTGGCTGACACACACACACACACACACTGACACACACACACACACACACACACACACACATATATATATATAATAAATGCGTCATATTACTCTATTTGAAAGATATCCCGTTTCCACGGTGAATGTATCATTTAGCCTAGATAATGTCAATATAAAAAAACAAAAAAATTGGGCTGCTGCAGGATTTTGGAGATAAAAAAGTTGTTTGGGTCAAAGCGTTTTCGGCAGCTGTTTAGCTCAATGGTTAGAGCAACGCTACGTTAAAGTGGCTACCTATCGGTCGCAGGTTTGATTCGTGCAGCAGCCCCATTTTCTAAAATTGTTTATTTTATTTACGCTATCAGGGACAAATGATACATTAACTGTGTTATAGCGGGAGATTGTTTCAAATGGTGTTTCAAAGTAATATAATTCCTATCAGATTATATACATCCATTTCTTAATAATGTATATGTATCAAATAAGGACAAAATGATATACATTTGTTCTTTTAATAATAGTTTTTTTTTCAGGAAAAGATACATTCATATAGAAGGTATGTTTATCTTCTGCATGGCGGATTCCATTAATAATATTTTCGTTCTTTTGGTAAGAAAAAAAAATCTGTTTCTAATTGTCTGATATTTTAAAGAAAGAAAAAGATCTTTAAAGAAAAAAAAATGCACTCTACATAATTGCATCTTTCCTTAAAGAAAAATCTTCCAAAAAACAAAATTCATTCAAAAATGAATACTACAAATCTATATTCAAATTGGCTCATTTTTTTAACTTCTGAGTCTCTGGGTTCTGGGTTTCAAAAATGCCGCCTTATCCATCGAATTACACCGGTTTCAGGTTTTCAAAGTGTAAACATTGTCTGCCCGAATGAAAGAAATCGATGAAATGACAAAAATTTATCAAAACTTCAATGCAGTTTTTAACTGGCAATCCTATTCTTACAAACTATGCAAAATCCCAATCGTAATAATGAAAAATATCGGCGAAAAAAGAGAGAAAAAGCGTTGTGTTATTTCAGTACAGACTGGAACCGGATATACATTGATGACGTTAGACTTTGTCACTTGATCCTGTTGTTCGTTCATTGGGTGGGGAGTGTAAACAAATGAATAGATTAAATTAGTTGAACTACTTTTCCAGGGGAGTACATATGCACTGTCAATGGCCATTGTTAGTGGTCTGGATCTCCCACTATTAACGCTCAGACACCAAACTGATGTGTTGATAAATCATTTGAAAAATTAAAATAAATGGATCAGGACTCACGTTGTATAATCAGAATATTCCGTATCTTTAATACGTTTACGGTCGAAGGGAGCGATGCCTGGGAAGCGAGGAATTTGACGCACCAGACTTACACCGTAATTCCTTTCAGCAGACTGGACAAAGAACAAATGAATCGCTTTCAACTTCATTATTATGTTAATATCTGCCTAATATGTTATACAGTTATAGTTTTTGGAACCTTTGTATGATGGTTTGGAGCCTTCATAAGTTGTGTTTAACTACCATATTTTACATCCGTCGGAGCAAGGATTACAATTACTTCAAATTTACGAGGCTTAAAGTTACATGAAACTTTCCATTTGATACTGATTCTGTTAATTAACCCTTGAAGGTTCTTGAAGTTCATTCAATCGTAAATTGTAGACAGGATTTGTCCGAGGAGTATCAAGCCATTCTGAATATCCCGAAAAGCAGTTGGACAACATTGATGTAACTGGGCAACTAATCAGATAGGACCTTACTGTGCATGTATAAACACTCCCCCATAAAGTTATACGGGGAGTACTTTGAAGAGGACCAACCTCAGATTTGCTGAGAACCATCATGAACTCCAGATAATGTTAGACGAACTGAATGAATGAAGCAAGAAAGCAGGTCTTCACTTGAACGGCAGTAAAACCAATATCATATGCAACAATAATGATGAGGACAAAGACCTAACGATAAAAATCGAAAAAGCAGAGCAAAAGAAAGTAGACCGTTACATCTATTTAAGGCAACGAATTTCAAAAGAAGAAATCAAACGGAGAATCGCCCAAGGATGGCAAGCTTTCCGAAGAGCAAGCCTTACATTCAAGAACAAAAAGATCCCTTTAAAGGAAGAGCATATCAATGCGTTCACCCAATAATCCCCTTTGGAGCAGACACGTGGAACATAACCAAAAGACTGTCTTTCCAACTAAGAACTTACAAGGTGCACAAGAAAGGATCATGCTTAACATCACGGGAGGAGACCATAAAACAACCCAGTTTATTAGAGAAAAACAGCTAGAGAGATATCATAAAATCCACTAGAAAAACTCAAATGGCAAAGTTATGAGAAAGCCAGAGAATCACTGGACATCACGACATACAACGTGGATCCCCAGAGGCCATATGTGGAATTATGACCAGCAAGAATTAGATGGCATGACAGATTAGACATGTTCAGTAGACCCATGATCGAGAGGTCTGTCGGATCTCAGGGGAGTACTATGTTCAACAACGGACGTTAAAAGATTGATGATGAATATGCTATTGCCCTAGGTAGGCTATTTTTCCGTTAATATTAAATGGCTGAATACTTACTGGACGGATCCTAAATTGAGTAATTATACATAGGGAAGTTACCATGTTAGCACTCAACAGACTTTTCAAATTCATAATTCATTCCTAGATGACATACAAGTCACTCTTCATCTATAAGCCATCAACGATGTCCGAATCATTTGAAGATGTGCAGATTTAAACGTACTGGATGAAGTACTCGTTGACGTTTTGTTAAATATTTTGAAGTAAAAAGAAAAGACTACAGCTGTCAGATTTGTGAAAAGTTTCCCTTCACTTTAGAACCCGTAGGGAATTATATATAAACATGTGAAATGAAATATGTATAAGTATAGAAAATAAGAGTTCACTTCATTCTTATGTTAATAGACCCACCCTCTAGTACCTTTATTTTTTTTCTCTCAAAACGTTTTACTTAAAAACCATCCCATTAGGTCCTTTGAGTATGCATGTCAAATTTGGTTGTGGTGTTTCCATCTTTGGGTGGTTTTCATAGCATGAAAGACAAACAGAAGGACTGCGTGATACTCGTCGATAATTTTGAGAAAGCTCATCATCATTCAAAGAGTTTTTCGGATGATTGAACTCCTTGTTATTTGTGTTGTTGATACAACGTCTCAGCCGATCCATTCTTCGGCCTCCTTCAGGTGTACTATCCGTATATGATAGTAGTAAACAGAATTTTCCTCCAATGGTATCAACCATTACAACGGTATATTCGGGTGTCATCTTTTTCTTTTCTTGTTAGGCCTGCATTTCGATATTGTGTTTCTATTGTGTACCGGAAGCCACACCAGGTCGAACTCTGCATTCGGCTGACATACTCTCAGCCAACATGTTGATGTATGCTGCTACATTTCTCTCTCTCTCTCTCTCCAGATATGGTAAGCCATTCCAGACCATTGTATTTCGCCTTTGTTTCTGGCCTTTTCATGTTCCTCGGGTCTGAGAGGCCAGCCAGTTTCTCCTGTATAAATATGCCCACATTTACAAGGAATGATAATTGCCCCCCCCCCCAACCTTTCGAACTCTTGTGTATAAACATATTTATTACTCTATTGAAGCCACTTTTCATTAAACATAAATGTGGTATGTTATTGACTGTTGAGAGGTTATTTATTTAATCAAACCGGGCATCGAAATGGAAATAGTGCCTCTACGCTATCTATGGATGCAGTGGGCGCTGCCCGGGCTATATATATTTCATGACTACTTACTCGGTCCGTTTGCGATGAGTTGAATAGATTTAGAGGCGACAAGCACCCGAAGTGGTATCGCTCACTTCACCCTGCACTATTCTACCAATACGTGGGGATGGGATGGGGAGAGATGGATTCACACCTTACCCAAGGGCATTAGTGCGAAGTGAACACAAATTGTCTCAATCCGGCTCTCCGAGTCCATTCTCTACGCTGTTAACTGCGCCCCCCGAGAATTTCATTCAACTTATTTTAGTGGGTGTTGCATTTTGAAAGAAAAAAAATACTTCATATTAGGTGGCCCATCATGAAACAGCGATTTTTTTTACATTTGTCTCTATGATTGTAATTTTGACAAATTTTGAAGCAGAAAAAGTACATAATTTAACTTTTCATACGACGAGGTTTCTTTCAAATTTCAACTTGCGATTAATCATATCAGCTTTAATAAAATATCCCCTCGCTCTTGAAGACGCTTTCCAAAAAGGAAATCAGATAATTGTTTTTGTATGAGTTCAAACTCAGTATAAATACTGTTCAAGCTCTCAATGACATTAATTTCGCATTGGGAATGGGAACTTGCTCAGGAAGGACAGTACGGCGTAGGTTCCACAAATCATGGAAACTGTTTGAGCTCTTTCTGAAAGTGAACGGAACATCTGTAAGATGTCACCCAGCATATTCTTCTTTTCATGATCAGCATGTGAGATAACCACATAGATTAATAAATATAACACAGAAGTGACAGTTGTCACATGCTCAGGCTCATATTGTAAACACGTTGGTTAGAAGTTTGTTATTTACTTATATAAATTTAGCTTAGTCTGGCACATGAGCAAAATACTGGGACATCCGTGTGGATCGAACTCACTACACGAGTAGTAATGGTCAACAAACTTGATCGGTAACCATTACTTCACAATGAAGCACATGTTTGTCATGTTGGTATAGATCCAGTCACGTAGAACTTACCTAAGAGCAACTTAAGTAATGTGGTCCCTAAAATAAGTGTGATCCCCCTACAGAGCTCGAAGTATTGCTTTATTTCACACCCCTTTCTCCAACATTGCTGACATTCCTGTTATACTACGTTATGGTCAGAGTCAGGGGTAAGGTTAAAGATCAAGGGAATCAGATGCAAAACTAAAGAGGCACAGCCCCTTTTTTTTTTCAAGGGACCAAACAACTGAACTCATACCCTAAGCAACTTATCTATTCTGATTTAATATACCACCATCCATGTACTTGCAAAATCTCTGATACTTAATTCTGTCCACGTGGATATAAAGAAAGTAGTACCCTTATGCTGCCTACGGCTCGAGTGGTTCTTCGTTAGGCTCCACAAATCACGTTACTTCTTACTCAGTTCGACTGCGATACGTGGAGTAGACTCAAGAGCCATCAAGCACCCGAAGCGGAGTCACTCACTGAATCCTGTGCAATTTGCTCATAGCTGGGGGGAGAGATGGATTTATGCCTTTTCTAAGGACGTTGATGCGAGGCAGAGCCGGCCCAAGGCATAAGCCAACTGAGCGGCTGCTTAGGGTCCCGAAGCGACGGGGTAGGGTTGGGGAGAATTAAATTCTGCTTAGGGCTCCATAAAGGTTTGGACCCGGTCCTGTGGTGCAAACCAAGTGCATAAAAACCATCTCAGCCGTAGTTTGAACTCGACTCGCCATCAACATCTCGGCCATCGCGAACCTCTCCCCCCATCCATACGGATACGTAAATAAATAGAAAACAACTGGCTATATTCAATTAAGTAAATAAACGTGTTCTGGATTGTGCTGTCGAATCTAGCGACTCTGATGGCTATCCCAACAAATTTTGACGTCACCGTTTTTGTACCAATCAACGAACGGCAAGGAGCGTCGTAGTGTCCTGACCTTCACCTTAATTAGTTTATTGACTTGTTTCTTTATTTATGTTGTGAGTGAGTGTCGTTGGAAGAAAGAAAGAAAGGAAGAAGAAAATGACACGACGCAGTTCTTCTGGGTTGCTTGACCCAGTTGTTGATGCTCTTTTCACTAGGGCAGTTGTTGCCTCGACATTGCATTACAGACTGGCCGTACCAACGCCTGGGAATTATAGCAATGGAGACACACGCATATCACACAAGATCTCACCCCCTTTCTCTCTCTCTCTCTCTCTCTCTCTCTCTCTCTCCTTCTACCCCCCCCTCTCTCTCTCACACACACACACACACACATACAGAGTATATATGAAGAGTTAAAGAATTTATCTATACTCGAGGCTTCTGAGAGGGGACGGGTGCAGCCAATGCATTGCAATGGCTGGGGGCAAAGGGGCCCAAATGACGTTAAACATCTAAATCGATACGATTTGTCAATTCGTAAAATATGTTGATTCCGTATGCTTTGCCGACGAGCGAATGTAGTGTGGCGTGCTTTTTAAAAGGATTTCAGTAGATGAAAACAGGATGGTTAAAAGACGAGGGTGTTTGTGTAGAGTGCCTGTGTGTGGGGGGAAGGGGAATAACTTATAAAATCTTATGAAATTCCCCTCAGAGGCCCTGTTCATATCTTCCCCCCCGCCTCGCTATATCTCTGTCTCTAGTTAAATTAAATTTATTTCACGACTGGAAGTTTCTTGCTAACGGCTAAAAGCAGCCCACATTCATCGGGTGAAAATTAATTGTCTTGTATGCGTGCCTATCTTATATATAAATATATATATATATATATATATATATATATATATATATATATATATATATAATTGCTAATAACACACACACACATGCACACACACACACACATGCATACACACACACACATGCACACACACAAACACACACACACACACACACACATATATATATATATATATATATATATATATATATATATATATATATATATATGTATACATTCTTGAATTAACGTACAGACACTGATATTCGTGGAGTGATTTCGAGAGCTGTGTGAAATGTCCGGCAAGACATGGGAAACGCTGGGTAAAACGTCAGATGAATAGACTAATCAGTGTATACAAATTCTCCGAATTCGTTCGTATATCTGCGTGCGCACGTGTTCAAGTGTGCGTTGCATGTAACAAATAAAGATTTGAATCTTATCGGATTACAATATTCTGGCGATTAGTATTCTTGAACCCCTGTTAATAACTTTTTTGAAAGTGAAATAATTTTTGAAGGAAGATAAGCCCAGGTGCTGCAGGGTCAAACTCCACTCCTGCTTTTATTCCGACTAAGGATAATTACTAAAACTTCTCTATTGTACATACATATGGTAACTGAACAAAAACATTTTGGTAAATATAAAAGTATCTGTAAGATGAATCTACATAGACCTGAAAGACTTGTCATTTTAGCTCAGTTGGTAAGAGAGTCGGCTAACAATTACTTACGCTGGTTGTGATTTCAAATCACTGTAGGAAAATGTTGATTTCATAAATTTCCATAAATCTATTTAAATGAAATAAGCCCTAGCATGAATTTTGGTACATAGGTAAGAGTTATCAATATAGCTCAGTCGTTAAGAGACACAACTACCAATCAGTTGGCCTTGATTCCAAATTATGTTTGGGGGATTAAAACTAGTGAGAACTGTTCTTGTTGTTCTTGATACGGTAGAAAAAGAAAGCCAGCTCCACGTTTGGACTGAAGATTGATAAAAATGAAAAAGAAAAGGCTTCAGCTCATTTACTAGTAATATTGAGACTAGTGGTTTAATCAAACTCAACATAGAAAGATTTTACAAAACAATTTTGTTGTTATCTATGATGTTTGCCACAGTAGGCTTTCTACTGGCTCATACTTGGCAGGAAACCATCCGTTCACTTCTCTCTTAGATAAATGTTGGCAATGCCTTGTTGATGATTCGAACCACTGTTGATAAGCACTCACCACAACTGGGTGTGACCACTCTACAAGTCGTGCAGTCCGGAAAATGCTTTGACCCAATCATCTGGCCATCAAAATGATGTACTCGGGACTGGCTCACCTGCCTGTGTACCTTTGACCCGGACATGCACGTTCGTTGAAAGATAGTGGCATTCTGGCGGAATGCAAGTAAAACAAAGTAAGGCTTGATAAAAACAGGTCCTGTTAGTCACTCGATAGAAACCGTCACGTCACCAACGTCTTTTGGAAGCATGCAGTGTTGAGGGTGAACAAATAAAATTGGGAGAAGGGGTGATCAATGAATTAGTCACTTCTATCTCCTTTTGTAGGGCAGTGATCACTAAGAATTCTCTTCTTGAAAAAAAAAATAAGCAAGCACATACTAGGGACCATCTTAGCATTAACTTACATGGCAAACTGATACCCCACTAATAAACTATTTCGGGGGAGGCGGAATTAGATAAAAAGTTTTTGTTGACGTAAGGAGCAAATGTTGAATTTTTCAAGCAATTAGCTCCAATGGTGTGACCAATGTGTGATACATATATAACCAGCCAGCCGAACCAACTTGAAAACTGAGAGAAATCTATGCTAATAGTTTTGTTTAAAGGTTTCTGATACGAACATGCATACACACACTTTTATATATATATATATATATATATATATATATATATATATATATATATATATATATATATATATATATATATATTCAGAAGAAGTGTAAAAAAAGGAAAGCCAAACTTTTTAGTTAAGGTTTCGAGGTGTAGTAGTTTTTAAAAAGCCTCAACCGGTTTCGTACATGTCTTCAGAAGGCTAACGTAATTCTGTTTCTGAAAACAGAGAGAAACAGAATCACGACAGTCTTCTAAAGGCATGTACGAAACCGGTTGAAGCTTATCAAGAACTACAATACCCCTAAACCATAACTAAAATCTTTGGCTTTCCTTTCTTACATATATATATATATATATATATATATATATATATATATATATATATATATATATATATATATATATAGTGAGTATATACCCATAACACAGCTGCAGCAGCGCAATTCGAAGCTAATTAAGAAAAGGAAAGGATATATCTTGCAACTTATTGGCCAACAGTTGCGGATGGACATAGAATTAAGCCATAACTAGAAGTTAATTTGACTAAAGAAAAGAAAAAATCAAGCAAAAACTGGATGACATCAACGAAATGGTGCAACAATTGTTTTCACCATTCCGGAAAAGGCAGGTGGGCACTTGAATGGCGGATTTACTTACAGTAGACTCCAATTATTACGGCATCCTCGGGCAGTGCCGTTACAACGATTCTGTTGGTATGACGGCTGGATTAGAAATGCATCATGCAGATTAAAAAATGCGACAAGCAAATCATTTACTGTTTGATTTTCTCAGGAAAAAGGGTTCAATCTCTGACAATGGTCTGGTGAGAATATAAAAATTAACGTGCCGTTAGATCGCATGCGTCATCAAATAGTGTCGCTAGAACGAGAGTTTACTGTACCACTGTCACTTGTTTCTGCATTAGTAAGTTTGGCCCCAGGGGTAAGGAATGGGGTCTAGAAGTTGAGGTTTGTTGCTACATGCTGATCGGAAGGGAAAACTTGACAGAGAGTGAATGTTTGAAAAACCTGACTAAAAAGCACTCAGAGAGTGCATACCTCTGTCAACACAGCTTACAAATAACTAAAAAACTGAGGAAGTTATTGTAACGAAAAATCCTGGATCCGCCCCAAAATTCAATCAAGCCTTCTCTAACCCATGCCTACCCGTTGGCAAAAAAAAAACTTTTCAAATTTGGTTAGAAAGAAAAAGGTTTTCGCACTCATAGACCTGTCGACGTTCGTCGTTGGTGATAAAAGCGACGACGCGATATTTATTGAGCCAAGCTAATGAACTTAAATAAATTTTTCATATCAATTTTCATACATTTTTATTATTTGAGTTGTTGTGAATTTGATACGTATCTTTAATCTAGATTGTATTCGTAGATGACATTAATAAATGAATGAATGGTATCACACAGTTTTTATAAAATTCATTATTTCTTTATATTTATGAGGTTGCGTTTTCTGCATACTCTGGTTCAGCAAAAATCCGCCCAAAACTTCCAAAAAAAACCTCGTTGGGACGAAATAACACAAGAATCAACTGATAATGATATCTCATATCATCGGCAGCTAAGGAACAAAATAGGCATCTGAAATGGACTGGAAGGTACACAACCATAATCGATCTGCCTGTAATCCATATACCACTACAAGTCTGATTTTGTTTACCTGTGTTTGATGTGTAAGTAGCCAAAACAGTGCATTGTAGCCGGAGTTGTCGAATTAAGGTATCCCTAAAATTTGCCCACTTGAAGAATCGGGGTGATTTGCAACTGAATAACAATAGTGTGGTGTCTGCTCTACAACTCACATCTGTCTATGTTATAATGGCCAGATGTCAAGGGAAATAATAATTAAATGTTGATTATAGTCCAATCTCTTTTATTTGTTTATTTGTAAATGCGTAAAAATTACTTAGATCAGATTCAATTACACTAATTCTCCCTCAACGACCCACTTGGTCTATTCTAATATTGGAGCCTCCTATTTTAGTTCGTGCCACTCTCACACTGAAACGACATAGCCCAATTGGCCAATTCTTTGATATGAAGGCTCACAAGACACCTAGTTGTGACATGGGCGTTGAAAGGTTGACTTCAGGGACCATTCGGGGTCATCTGAGGTCATTTATTTCCTATTAAAGCTATTTCTGACATAATATTGAATTCGCTATGATGTACAAAATGTTTTAACCTCATGAATGCCAAGGCGGTTACAGTAAAATCTGAAAGGATAGGTCGTGCTGGCTTCCAACGTCATTAGTGGTCACCAGAGATTAATTACGAATTGACTTAGCTTTTGTCGGCCATATTGCAGCCTAACATATATATTTTGGGGAGTGAATTGGTACGCCGAGTAACTTGAGCAGAAAAAGGGGATTGGATAGGTGGCACTGGCCTCAAAGGCCATTGGTGGTCACCAGAGATCAATTTAATTTTAAAAATCCCTTTTTTAGCCAATCGAAAGAAGCACTAAAAACAGGATTTTTTCTGTTTTGTGTGTAAAATGTTGTGCAACTGAGAAAAATGTTTTCAGTCAAAAATTCTAAAAGGGGAGGGAACGCAGCAAGGACTCAGATTTAGTGTAAGTCTGTGTGAATTACTTTCTAACGACGATTCTGCACCGAGTTTATCTACTAGGCTAAATTTGGTGTCAAACCACCTTAAGGCTTCCATCCCTGTTCCGGAATCCGAATTGTCCTTCTCCAAGACTGGCCACCTTTTAAATGTTTAGAGCTTCCAATCTGCTCAGCTATAGCTAGGTGGGGTCATTAGTAAACATGAATATCCCCAATCGAAGTTTGAACTCGGGTTGCCGATTTTATTATCCGAGCCATTACCGACTACATTGCAAGGGATTTCGATGAGCGGGCACCCCAGGATCCCCAAACGCCTCACCTGGTGGTGGTGGAGGTGATGGTGGTGCAGGGGGCGTTCCATTGCCTGTAGAGACAGAGCCCTGGGCCATTCAGTCCTTTTAGTCAAACACAAGGCGATAGCAGAGCTCTGGACGATCGAACCTGATGCGGTAAGATGACAAACAAGGCTTTAGATGCAAAAAACGCACACTTTCAGTGGCTCTGAAAAATAGGCGCGTCCACTGTATGGTATTATTTAAGGCGTGGCTTCCCAAAGCTATTTTTTTCACTTGTGACCCCTTTGAATAAGAAAATTATATTTTTGCAGCCCTCTCTCAATGGTTTAGAATCAACCAGTACTACTAAGGCTGTATCTAATCAATCCACAGTCGTAACTTAACCGTAACGAAATGTAGAAACAGATAAAGGCCAAACAAAACTTCATTCTAGTCGATTCATCCAACAAGTGTTGTCAAAAATGATGGCATACATGAGATAAATGGATATGCACTTCACATTTTATATACGTCGATCGTAGAGATTTGCATTGCATTGAGCTTGGGAGGTCATCGTTCTGTTGACCACAAACGGATTTGTTTATCAAATTCCTCGTACTGTTGAGTTTGGACTTTATTTTCGTTTGTCACTACAATGACGGCGACAATGATCACGCCCAAACCCAATGACGTCATTAACGAATAAGAATGACGTCCTGAAAAACTGTTGACGAATTCATTTTCTTAACTAATGTCGGCTTGTTTTGCTAAAGCTTGCAAATCTCACGAAGCAAGGGAATTTTAACCTTAGCGGAACCAAAATTGTGTTATATTTTGTTTTCATTACTTTAATATCTTTTATCATTCTTCAAATTCAGCATGTTTATTACGTTATCAGAACATGGAATTCTAATCTATATTAGCGTGACAGAAGACATCTGCACATTGGTAATCATAATAAGTGTGGATTCCAGAAATTCGTCAACGCACGGTATTTTAACATCGGAATTAGCTTAATTCATCCTCATATTCTTCAATTTTTATCTCTTGGACAAGTCTTTCTTTCAGACATTTCTGTACCCACAGCCCTCCCGGGAGTCATTACCCATAGTTTGAGAATCCCTGACATAAGGTTATATGAATAACTACGACAACGCACTAGACTCTCTTACTGTCTTGCGGTACTGATCAAAGGACGTTCTTATTTTGTTGCACTATCAAAGATAGCAGTAAACGTGTTAACGACATTATCTTCCAGTAATTTGTCATGTTGCAGGTGTTCTGAGACGGGGATCGGGCTTTTCTCTGATGTATGCCGATAAGTAGAAGTGCATAAAACCCTGACTCTGGTTGATAACCAATAAAGAGGTTAACCTAAATTCTTCATAATTCATCTTCTCGCTGTTGTTAGAAACCATCAACCAAAACTGTCACAAAAAAACTGTCAACATAGGTTTCTCCCATTTTCCAAGTTGGCTTGCTGGTTGGATGGTTGGCTATTTATGTGTCGAAAGTACAGACCACACCAATGGAGCTAGAGGGCTGGATTTTTCAACATTTATTCTTTATTATGTTTAGGAAAAACGCATTTTTTTCAAAATCGCCCGCTCCCAAATGAGTTTTTAGAGGGGGAAGGTTAATTTGCAATGTAATTTCATCCGAAATTGATTTCTTAGATTGTCCCAGTAGTATTGCACTTGTTTTTTTTTTTTAATCTAGACTTTTTAAAAAATGATCGCTGTCCAACTAAAGGTGGGAGAAGTAACTTATCCATTGATAACACCCTTTTCCAATCTTTTAATTGATCACCCTCACACGGCATGCTGCCAACAGGTATGGGTTACATGACTGTTTCTATTGAGTGACTAATCAAACCTGCTTTTTTTTGTTCTGTTTCTTCTGTATTCTCTCTCTCTCTCTCTCATCCTCTCTCTCTCTCTTTTCTGAATTCAATTGGAACATGATTGTCTCTTCCAATCCTTTTTTCATCCGTAAATCCAGGAAGGAAATCCCGTTTCAGCAGATGTTCTGGAAAATTCTCATTCTTGAAGTTAATTAAAATGTTTTACAAGGTCAGTGTTCGAATTATGTCATATTTCAAAAGAGACTTTTTTTTCATTAAATCTTCCATCTTTTCTCTCACTATCGTAGATAATTCGATCCGAGCAAAAACTTTGTCCCCTAAACTTTCTTTATCCAATTTGTCGGATGCCATCACCCTGTCTACATCGGAACAATAATATCCGTAGAAATACGTCAAAAAAAGTAAAAAAAAAAAAAAAAGTAGTTCTGAGAAAAGTTCACAGAAAACCGACCAGCATTCGAAGAAGGGAAGGGATCTCTCGATTCAGATCTCTCTTCGCCATTACGGTCCTGATAGCTCAAGCAGTTAAGTGCAGACCTAGGCTACATAGAAGTTCCCATGGAAAATGATGCGGGCTCGAATCCCACCAATTAGTCATCATTTTAATTTCTGATCATCGCCGTTGTTTCCCTCACTACCATAAATGAATCTTTCTAAAGGAAGATTTAGTTTCAAAGCTGTCATTTTTATTCACATTGTCAGAATGGGGAATTTATGCGTATATAAATACATCGCTTAAATTCAGCCTTAAGGACCGTCCAGTTCCGTAGCCCAGATAGGATATCGGCCTCCAGGTCTGAAGCGAAGGTTCCAATCCAACCTCGTGGTATTGGATGGGATAATGGAAAGTCTATAGCCACACTGAAGAGATGTAATACATCGAAACAGCTGTCTGTGGATGACACAATAATATATATATATATATATATATATATATATATATATATATATATATATTCACAAAACTCTCAAGCCTCTTGAATTCCAGGAGAAAACTTAGCATAAATCTACAACAACTTGAGCTCCTTTTTCTTTCTTTCTTTGTAAAGTTTCACCTTTGAGTCTTGAGCTAAAAATATTTGAGAGATAGTTGTTTTGAAATTTAAAACTTATTTTTAGTAATCTTATCAGATATTATTTCAAAAATGTTAATTCTGTTGCACAACTACTCGATCCGAATGAACGGAGCATTGGTCACAATAAACGAAGTAAATCAGCGATGATTATTTAAGTTTCAATCAGTTCTTACAAAATAAATCCGATTGTGTAGTTGGCCCCAATAACCGATGCAGAATCCACTGCATACAAACAAAGTGTTTTATATTTCGTAAATCTCAAATTTCCATAGACATACACGTATATATATGATGGCGTATCAATAAATCCGCAGCCTTCCACGTAGTTATTAGCTGAACAGCTTCTTTGAATGTTTTAGAAGTGAATAAAATTGCCGTTGGATGACAAGTAACAAGATTTTGTTGTGTGGAAAGAGGTTAACAGATTTTTTTGCTCTGAAGGTTTACGGCCATATCACGTTGGATTCATACAGAAATTTAATATTTTTCATCATATTACATGCCTTTCAATGAAATTCTGTTTTTATTCGCGGTTTTCCAGACGAGTGGGCGACGAGGAAGGCAAAAATGTTGGGGTCCACCACCCACCTGCCTTATATCGAGCACTGTGCTATATAGAAGGACTCCTGTAGTATTAAGTAGTTAGTAATCTGAGATAAAGTATTTTGATGATTAAATTTTGATTAATTTTCTTCATTTTATTGTTGATTTTTATCCCGACGTTCCAGGGTCGAATAGCCTCGACACCAAAAGATCTCGATGTTCAACTTCCAGCTGCAGATTACAAGAAGGTTCAATTGAGTTAAAAACACTGTACGCAGCGGGAAAAGATGCAACGAAGCGAGAATCTCTTCATATTTGTCTTCGTCAATTGGAAGACTGACTTCACTTGCATTTCCGGAACACGTGACTATTGTTGACCTAGCACAGGCGGAGGTAAGAAAATGAATAAATAAATAAATAAAAATCCTAAACAAAAATAGAAAAATAAAAAAGACATTGGGATCGTTCAAAAAATGGAAGGAACGAAACAACAAAAAAAAGGTTTTTGAAAAAAATGTTCAAATTTTCGTCAACGTTGGGTTGTTTGTTGCTGATCATGCGCACTTGAAACTTACAGTCACCGGATGTGAATAGTTCAGGACGGTTAAAATTTGAGGTTTTCGTTTGTAGAGAGGGGTCTGTGGGGAATGTAATTGATGGTGGTGGGTTGGGGTTGGAGTATAACAATGGGTGGAGTCAGAGGTTGAGTGGAATTCGTTTTCAATGAAAAACAAACATTTCTTTTTTCTTCTTTCTAGCAAAAGTTAACACACAAAAAATACACAAAAAAGGCGAAAACGAAATTGGCTGGGTGGGTAAATATAGAAATAGATAAATTATGAGAACAGAAAAAAAAGAGATATGAAAAAAGGTTAGATGCAGAAAGGAAGAAACGTGAGAGTGAAGAAAAGAGAGAAAAAAGTAAGATATAGAAAGGTAGAAATATAAAAGGAGAGAAAGGAAGGAAAGAAGGAAGGAAGAAAGAAAGAAGAAAGAAAGAAAGAGAATGATGAGTGTAAAAAGAAAGAAGAGGAAGAGAGAGAGAACAGGTTTGGAGAAGAGGAGAGTAAGAAGAGAAGCAATGATAATGAGAGGAAAGAGAAA
>OY735211.1:1752500-1820000 GCA_963457665.1 Thysanoteuthis rhombus | reverse complement strand
CTGATACACTTTCCAAATTTACAGAATTTGGACTAAAGATCAAAAAATACAAAAATCAAAAACATATCGGAACTAGATTGAACATTGAAAAGTTTTGAAGAAAAATAAAAAAATCTTTGATCCGAATTCTATCAGTTTTGAAGATGGATAAGGATGATAAAATAAACCTTTTGAAATGAATTGGATACTTTTTGCACTCACTGTATACACGTGTTTGTCTCAGAAAGTTGAATTTACATTGACATGGATCTCTTTTATCGCTGAAACATCGAAATGACAATAGTTGTGGAACTGAAATGTAGGATATTCTCTCACCCGCAACAAAATGGTGTTTTCCAAACAGAATACAATAACCCGTCTTTCTTTCGTGATATGGTGAGCTTGGATATAGCCTAAATTATAAAATAAATGTATGAATGAATAAATAAATTAATAAAATGAAGCTTTGATTTCGAGTGGGTAGGGTGACCCCTTAATGAACTTCTTGACCGGAGTCCCTTAAGTCATAAGGGAGGCAGGGCAGAATGAAGCCCAGCAAATTCGTTGATGCTTGTTAATGAAGGGTCCTGACACGGCTTCGGCTTGTCAGCAACGAGTGTAGGTCCATCACTCTTCCATTAAGACCCCCTTTGAAGCACTTGATGGAGAGAGTTCAGTTAATTGTTATATTTCGAACACAACAGAATGCGTAGGAGTTGGATGGGTAGAGGTGACATGGTCCTAGGGTTGGGAACGTTCGTCTTTTAAATCAAAAGGCTAAAAATTGATTTTCTTTTTCGTGGAAAAAAAATTGAAATGAAGCAGCATCTTGCAATTTTTCTGAAACAAGTTGATTTCCATTTCGAGTTTTTGTGTACGGCTTTCCCTGCCGCAAACGAACACTCTTTGACTTTGTACACGTCATAAGAAGGAGATGCTGAATGGAAGACAGTACTTGGACATTTGTATCTGGACAATTGTGTACAGGTCAAATGCATTCCGGTCATAGGCGTCCCTGGACATTTGCGTTTTTTTTTGCGTCCCAGTCATTTGTGTTCCTATATATACATATTTCATTATATATATATATATATATATATATATATATATATATATATATATATATATATATATATATATATATATATATATATATATATATATATATAATCTTCATGTCCAGTACATTTATATAACAATATATGTATTTATCAATTTAAAAAAAAAGAGGATTTTAGCATGCATTTGAATTTGTAAGTCCAGACTTGACTAGTAAAAGTCTGAGCATTCAAAATGATATCTGATACCAGTTTACCCGCACAGTTAAAAATGACAGCATGTATGAAATGTATAGATATACACATATCATTTGATATATTTGGAGATTTACTTTGCAGTGAGTTTGAAGAATAGCGTTCTGCTGATCAGATACGAATTTTAAAAAATTGTTTTTGTTTTTATTACTTTTTCTATTTTCTTATTCTGTCGTTTAATTTCAGTGTTCTTATCACGTCATTAGAACATGAATTAAATTCTATCGTACTGCACTAATTTCATTAATGAAATTCTATATTTTAATTCCGTCAGTTGCGTCCTTTAGCGTAACAGAAGACATTTGCACATTGCTAGTTATTATATGTGTGGATGAAATGTACATATATTGGTACTCAAATGTATCCCTGAAATTTATCCCGGAAAATAACTGGCACTATCATAATTCCTAATATGAATTACTACTCGTAAATTATGAATAGAAGCCCCTAGACCCCCAATAATATCAGGTTGAGAACCCCTGATCTCAAGTGTCTTCCTTTGTGGAAAATTGGGAATGGCCACCGTCACTAAGATATAGAAAATCCCCCCATACAAGCTTCTCGCCAATACTTTGCCCATTAATGTTTCCTTCCATAATTTTCCGGAGCCGACCTGACGCATAAATGTATTTAGTGGCTGATCAGTAGGGTAGCAGAAGTCCGGCTTTAGGCTAGATTCTCCAGCTTTTGAGAAAATCTGTCCTCTGTCTGGTGCCGCCTCGAATCGGATGTTAATTTGTTCTCCTTTATGGGCTTGATTAAAAAACTTCTATAAATTACTTCAGATATACTTTTGGAAAAGTGAGAACGGAAAACAAGTTTTAATGTACTCTTTTCCATTTTTATCTTTTTTAGGAGTATCTTAATTCAATACCTCAGGCTATAATCCCCCAATATGGTTATTCAGAGACCCCAGACAGGTAAATGGAATCAGACTTTTAATATTATAGAGATGGATAGATAAATGAAAATCAGATCATTATTATCAGGGATAGCGCGAGCAGACATCCAACGTTATTATTTTTGGAATGTTCGAGGCTTAATATGCAAAAAAACATGTTCTGGGGTTCCATTATTAACCACAAAAATTGATTGCCATGGCCCTAGCCGTCCTTGGGACGTATGGACAGACACTTGTATTAATTGAAAATTTCCAGGTATAAGTGGACACCACACAAATAAGGGACAAATTCACCATAATAATTACACAGGATATATTGTGTGGTTCCTGGGCTTTACTAACACAGACAGATGGACATTTTGGTGAATTATGATAAAATAATAATTTTTTAGGTGAGCGTAAACGCTATTAGACACAAACTAAGGCACCAATTTCGTATGAATTTTCATTTTTAATTAAACCCTCCACTAAAACTTATTTGGGGAATGGATTTTCTAAAAGTAACTTTCTAAAAACCTGCTCCAGGGTCCTATTAGTAACCACAGAGAATGTATTGGTCATCGCCCAGGCCGTTATTGAGTTTTGCCATCACTGACAGACAGGCAGACATTTGATGAATTATAATTTTTTTAGCATAGTGAAATATGCAATGCATTATCATTGGAACTGTAAGTATGAATCCATTTGAGTTCTTTTGATTTTTCTTCACCGGCCCAAAAGATGTTGGTTCCTATTGAATAACTATCCAGACCCGTTCGTGATTTGTAATGATTATAATCTAATCTTTCTTCGAAAGTCGCTTGATGCCATTGTCGTAGTGAAATGAAATCCCAGAGTCTCTTTTTTTTTCTCCCCATTGTCCTCACAACGATCGACCAATGTTCATTAAAAACGTATCTCTTTTAAAGCGAATAGAAATACTGGACAGAAAAGATTCAGAGTGCGTCGTTACGATTGGCTATTGTCAGCAGTCACGTGTCACCATAAAAAAGAAGACAATAATCCCATGTGGGGTCTGCTTACTTAGCCATCAATGGTTGGATTGAAATGGGGTCCCGAATAATCACTGACACCAAGTTCATTGCTGTCTCACTCGGATTGTTGCCTAGGGTGAAAGTAGTGTCGGGCACAGCCAAAGAGGGGCGCTCTGGTGAAGAATACAAATAATTTAAAGGAGATTCATAAAAGATTAATAAATATAGATTCCAAATGCAGAATAAACAGGAATGTATTTTTGTATTTACTGCTTCTTATCAGAGTGCTGTACTCTATTGTCTTATATACATCTGTACCCGATTGTTTTGTTTACATTTTAAATAAACTTGTTGTCAATTCCGTTTTTTATATTTATTCTGTTCTGTTACTTGTAAGTACACCATTTAAACTACTGATTATAATTATACTTAATGAGCAGTTTGAAATGGAGTCGGCGTTTTCCTATTGCTTGCTTTGCACAAGTCTTGTGTTAGGGTAATATGAATTTCATAATTTGAAAAAATAAAGAATGAAAATTCTAGGTGTCGGAAAGTCATGTGAGAAAAAGCAACAATAATAAGGTAGAATAAAAAAACTAATGATAAATAAAATGATTGTAAGAATAAAGACTGTATCAACCAAAAGTCTTGGCATAAAAAAACATCCATAAAATGGAGTAACATTAGGAATTAACTATTAGTAATAATGAAATGTTTATCGACTCGGAATGTTGGAATAAAAAGCAAAAATAATAAAATAAAATTAGTAATAAGACAGGTCTGATTAGTCACTTAATAGAAACTGTCACGTACCCAAGGTCTTTTGGCAGTATAGCGTGTCGGGGGTAATAATTTGAGGAATTGGAAAAAAAGGGTGCTCAATGAATGTGTTTCTTCTCTTGACTTTTTTTGACAGTGAATTCTAAAAGAGTCTGGATTTTCAAAAAAACTAGCAAGCACACCCAAAGAGGTCAATTTAGCATAAACTTACGTTGTAAATTGAAGCCATAACTAAAAACCGACTTAGTACAGAATTTTTGCAAAACAAAAAAGACCCGTTTTTTGTTGACATAACGAGGCGTAAATGTTTACATTTTCAGCCCTCTACCTCCATTGGTCTGTATGCGTGATACATACACAACCAGCCATCCGGGCAACTTGAAAACTGAAGAAACCAATATTGACAGTTTTTGATGCACTCCTGCTTGACGGCTCCTTTGATGTTAAATCAGAATAAATTGATTGACGCCCTTCCTGGGAGATATCCAGCGCTGTAGCATAAAAGAGCTCTCTGTTATTCATCGATCTGTCAAGATCATTTCATGGAAGTTGCCAATGGTTTCCGGTAGATGACGGTGACAGACCTTCCTGGACAACAGACATCTTCCAAGCATCTCTTGTTTTTTATTGCTACCTTCATCTTAATTGTTGCTCTTTATGGCGAATAAACTCAGGCTGTTTCACTTCGGCAATTGGTGAATAAATGAACTCTGCTGATTGGAATAAAGAATAAGTTTTACAGAAGAGTCGAATTCACTACCCTTTAGGCCGGAGAGTGGGTCACTCAACGCACGACCGTTTTAACCACTGAACAACCTGTATTTAGTAGCAAGTACGAGTTCAAATCAAACCTTCAAGCGTGTTAAACGAGTCAACTTCCGGAATAGAGGTCCGTGAGTTCGATTCTCACCTGGAACTTGTTCTTTATTACGAACTGCACTGTTAATTTATTTATTCACTTCTGTCGGGGAAACCAGTCCAAGTTTAGTTGCGATAAATAGTAACAAAAAACAAAACAAAAAACGAATGTAAATAGGAACATAAAAATGAATAAAATAATGTTCTCCTGTTTGATTTGAATTCAGCTGCCCACTTTTTGACCATGCAACAGTAAGGTGCATCGTCCTGTAGTGTCATCACTCTGGTTCACTTTGGGTGATAAGCCTTAGATACCCGAGTTGGCGGGTGACTGCATGATTGGCAATGTTGTCCATTTTGCTGATTATCAAGTTTCAATTGTCTCCAACAGTTCTGGTTAGTCACACAATAGAAACCATCATGTGATCCATGCCTTTCTGCAGTATGGGGTGATAAATTAAAAAATTGAAAAAAGTGATTAATGAAGAAGTTACTTCTCTCGCTCTTTGCTGGGTAATTAGAAAGTCCGAATTAAAAAAAAAAAGATGAACTCAGCCAGGCACAAACTAGAGACCAATATAGCATAAAATTACATTACAAACTGAAACCCATTCCAAAAGATCTATACAGTGGGTGATTAAAAAAAATTACTAGACTTAATGAGGAGTAAACGTTTAGACTTTTAGCCCTGTAGCACCATTCGTGTGGTACCTATGGGTGGTACATACATACGTACATACATACATATATAGCCAGTCAGTCAAACCAGCTTGAAAACTGAAGAAATGCCATGTTGACAGTTCTGGTGGCAATTTCTAACAGTTATGAACTTCAAGTTTTATCTTTATTCATTCAAAGAGTTGAAGTGTAAGAAAATTCTCTTGGAACTGTGTATCTCATGTCCTTGTACCTCAAGTTAAGAACTTATCAAGCACGCCTCTTATCCCAAAAGATTGTATCACACTAATCTTCCAAGTGAGGAAAGCATGCTTTACTTCAAAATCAAATGATTCAGGCCTTTACCTGAGCTCGAACACCGATGTCTAGTTCTCAGCTTGCGAAGGGAGCAATACGCAGCTGTCTCAGTCATTCTATAATAGTCTGTAAGACAAGTCGGCTTACAATTATTCCACGACCAACAAATTTGTTTGACAACAGACTGCGAGAATCGAACTCACTAGAGTAAAGGTCTGTGAGACAAGCCAGCTCACAATTACTCCATGTTGAGTAATTTTGTTTGGCACAAGGTTATAAGTGTTGGGGACTCATTACAACAGTAATGGTCTGTTTGCTGACAATCCCTCCATAATGTGATACCCTGACAGATATTTTACTAAACAGTGACGTAATGCTGTAAGTATAGTGTACCCATTCAGGAAGTTAGTAATGGTGTTTGAGACAAGCCTGCTTACATCTACAGTGAACCGTCGTTAAAAACGTACTGATAGGAGGGAAGGTGTCCGTTTTAGCCGATTGTCCGAGTTGACTGATGGTAAAGGTTGATAATGTATACAAACACGATATTGGAAAGTACGTACAATGTACACAGAACATGACACCATAAAACTATACAAAGCATATACGAAATATGTTTGCTGTGTGAATATGAGGTGATCCGACAGGATGTAGATAAAAATGACATTTAGAGAGAAAATCTTAAAGAAAAGCAGGTTTTACACATCGAAAATAGTTGTTATCACGCGAGCATACTCGATGCATTTCCACGGTTGCCAGTCGTCTTTTTCAGAGAAACTTGCTGCGGTGCAGAGAAACTAGTATGCAAATGATTAAAAAGTCTCTCATACTTTCCAGGCACAATGTACTCGTAAATACACGTAATAATGACCAAGCACAGACTTGGATTGAAAATTGTGTGTGTGTTTTCTTATAAGTCAAAAAGCGGACAAGTAAAGCATTAATCTTTTCTGAACATATTTGCACAGATTTAAATTTCACTCTTGATAATAATGTATGTATTTGACGCACAGTGCTGAACGGGTACGGGTAAGCTCGTCAGCCCGTATTCGGCCCGTTCCAAGGCCCAATACGGGCTCAGATGATTGATGTAAATGTTAGCAGGCGGCACGGGTCAGGCAGATCATGTTTAGAAAAAGTTAGCAAATGATTTACGGGCTGCTTCATGATTTGGCCCAGTCGTACAAAGAGGAGGAAAAATGGGGGTTTTGCCAGAGAAACTACAAAGTTTTCCCACTTAACTTGATGCAGTCCATTAAAGTGAGCAGATTGGTACTTTCCATTGGGCAAGACTTATGTCATGCATTGACCTATGCTCAGTGGAAGCTCCCGAAACATGTGTTGATATGTACGACCCTTCGACATCTCTTTAAAAGTAAGGATCTAATGATGCTGATCAACAGATTTGTACATCCTGAAAGTCATTTATTCTCGCTAGAGTTAGAGACAGTCATATTTAGTGCTCCTATTCAGAATTTGACAACTTTGAACAATTTGTAAATTATCTTTCTGGAAAGGGATCTAGTCACACTGCACGGTATAATTCTACCACATGTGACAGATAATCATGGAGGGATCTGCCAACAGATTGCTATGTTACTTAACGAAAATCACCAGAAATGCGTATTGAAAACAAGTCTGTTTCTGGCAGTGAAGGAGCTTATTGTAATGCAAAGAAGAAACACATTGCATGGCTGATCTTGAGACATTCAGAGTCAGACAATCAGAATGGATTTGGTTTAGCTGGATTTGTTTCATCTTCTGGATTGGAGCCTTAGTACCTGACCATTATAGATTACTATCCAGTCACTAAGTACACACTATTCTACTGTGCATGAATGTTTGCGTTTTGTAGAGATGACAACAAATGAATTTGGTCAGAAGTATGTTTACTCTACGTATGGCCGAGGTGTCTACATGAAAGTCCACCCCTTCTTTGAAATTTCCCTGAGAGATATACCCGACATACCGTTCTCATAGTATGCTTATCGCATAAAGCATATGCCAGACCTTCGGTTTTAGTGGACCAAGCTATGCGAAATACCCGATATTATCCACCCTGGTTCAACTAAAGAAATAAAATGTGTGTCTCTAGTGTGGCAAGATCCATGATTCGAGCAACAGAGTCGACAATAATACGTAGGAAACATTCATGAAGAATGCCATGCCGAGAGGTAGAGCTGGTATATCAGGCATTCGCCACAACTACGCTGCATATCAGAGGTGGGTCAGAACAACCTATGAGAGATTCAAATACCTGTGTGCAACTTATGCAATAGTTGATTTGCTGGATGATTCCCACACAGCTGAAGAGCGTCAAGAACTACGTCCTGTTGAAATACACAAGAGTGAGACATCTGTGAAGTATACCATTGAGGCTTTGAATAACTTGGTCAATCAATTCAGCATTGATCATATGACCATCTCCATAACGTTTCTTCAGACGCTTGAGTGCCATCTGACATTGAAGACAATGTCTTGAAGGTCGAAATTGCCAACAAGAAGGAGAAAGACGCTTTTATTGCTAAGAGATTTCAAGTCAATAATAATTTCTTTCAGCCAGTTAGGAGGCTGAAGTTGAAAACCATGGCTGACATAAACCAAAAAAGTAAACCAGAAACCAACCAGGACAAAGCGATTTAGTACAAACAACAAGGAAACAGTATTCCAATTGCTGATCACATCTCGAGACCGCAACATCATCCTCGATTTCCCAGAATTGATGATATCAACCGACGCCTATCCCATATTGCATTCGTTCAGCAGATGGTTTTCTTGGAAAGACAAAAAAAGCGAAAGGATTTAATTTCCTAACAAATGATTAGACGGATGCAGAACAGCCTGATGCCGACAGTTATCTACCAGTCATTTTTGGCAAGGCTATGTTCCATAGCCATACAGAGATTCTGGGAAACTCCAGAGATATGTGTAAGAACGTCTTCAATATAATAGCAGGCAAGTACGACAAACTTTTCAGCGCAGATATGTACCCGGGAAATTCTATTAAAGCCATGGAAAAAAAGCACAGAGGTTATGGAGAAAAGTTACTTGTGGAAGGTCCAAAAGCACCTTCCTGATTGGAAACACTCGGCAACAATGCTTGATGTTCTTTTGAAAGCCTGAAAATTTGATTCCTTTGATTCCAGCCGCTACTTATTATTATCAAATATCAAAATGCTAATTAAAAGCTTATGAATCAGAGTAGAATATTTAGAACTTCACAGTAGTCTGCATTATTTCAGTTTATGGTGATTTGCCAAGGAAAGATCATCGAGCTAACTGCAAAGAACCAGGAAATATCTGTATGCTGACAAAATGTCTTCGACCCAGAATGAAACTGACCCCAAGATCATACAGCAAGCTGCATATTCTGAAGGAAAAGGATACAAAAGTGTTAGAGTTCGAAGTCCAGACAGTGATATATTTATATTGTTGCATTATATATCACGATTGAAGGTCAAAATACTCTTTTATACTGGGACCAAAGATTGTCAAAATCTGCATTTTAGCACAGCATTGTTGGCACTTCGTGCCCATACAGGTTGTGACACTACCAGTGCTTTCAAAGGCATTGCAGACTATGCCCACAATTGGGGTCCTCTTTGAAAACTTGGAGATTCTTGGGAGATATCGGAAGACACCTCGAGACAATCGGAACACTTCTGTTGCAGGTATGGTGAGCCTCCTTTCAGCTAAGCAGTCGGCGTGAATACGCATCTATCAAAAACAAATTGTGACAACGATGGCAAACTAGAATCTTCAAAGACCATGGACAAGCCCGCCTCCATGTACAAAAACGTCCACGCTTCATATCAAGAGAAGAAATTTCCAAGTAAGTATCTGTAATTGATCCGATGGAAACTTCCCAAAACTGTCAGATCCCGGGAAATATGGATGGACCAGGATTGGAGATTATTTCTAACCACAATGATGTGAAGGAGATGTGCTTCCACAAAAATTGATTGAAGTGTTGGTGTCGACTGAAATAAAAAAAATAACAATGGACATGAATTCGAGGCTGCCGATATTGTCATGTATGACGTTTCTCACTGTGATTCAGAGAATGAATAGACATTTAATTCATAATCGGTAGATGTTAACTGAAATGAATGCTCAATTTAACACACTAATTTGCCCTTGGTTGAATACGTAAAAAACAAATTAACCGTTATTTTCTCTTCATATATCCCCAGAATCAATTCACATAATAAATTAAAAATCACTCTTAAAATAATTTGAAGCGTATTTTTTTTCTAATTCACCATATCTGAAAATCATGATTTAACCTTTTACAGTGCTCAGATATGTCTATTGGGGGACGAGATATAAAATTCTATATGGGGGGGGGGGCGGCGTTTTATTTCTATGCAAATGAGGTAGGTCTTCCCAGCACTTTTCTTGGGAATATCTTTTTCTGAAATAGTACATCCTAAAGAACATTTTAGTATCCATGGGCGGGTTGCACGGTGTACGATAGGTCTTGCATAAAATATTATTATTTTCATATTTTCATGACGGTCACTTTGTTAACTCAAATTTTGTCCGTTTTATTTGATACCCAGTTTAACGAGGGTTGACTGTAAACACGTAAATCACAGCGAATGGTTCTGTCTGGCACGAGCAAGGATCGAACTCACTGCAGTTAAAATGGCCAGCGAAATATGTTCGCTAACCACTACCCCGCACCTATAATTAATATTTATTAAGCTCAGCCTAGTCTGGCACAAGGCTACAGCTGGGTGGCACCCGATGAGAATCGAAGTGTTAACCATTTCTCAAAGCCGTCCTACGTACTTTCCTTCTGTTCTGATCATAGGTTTCTTTAGTTTGTAAGTTAGTCCCTCTATCCATCTGGCTATGAATGCATCATGCGTACAAGTGGTAACCAATGTGGCTAGAGGGACGAAAATTTCAATATTCACCCCTTATAATAAATGTTTTTTTTTAATACCACCCCCAAAAAGATTTTTAGTGAGGTGTTCAATTTTCTATGTAAATTCATTCTAAATCGATCCCTTGGTTCGTGCCCGTTTATGCTTGTTTCTCTTGAAATCAGACTATTTCGTGATCACTGTCCAACAAAAGGAGAGAGAAGTTACTCATTTACTGATCACTCCTTTTTTTCCAATTTTTTAAATTGATCACAGCATGATTCCAAAAGACGTTGGTCACGTGATAGTTTCTATCGAGTGACTAACCAGACCTGTTTATTTTTCTGTTGACACCTTGTGGAGCATAGGGCCGTAATACGGTTTCAGTTGCCATTAGGTTTTTATGGAGTGGAGATTGACTGTCTCACACCGCTAAAGGGCTTCAACCACCCCACTATTTACTCTTAGCTGAGTGAGAAGTGGATTCATACCTTCCCTAAAAGCATTAGTGCAAAGTGAACATAAACTGCCGCAGCCAAAACTCGAACTAGGTTCTTTCACTCTCTTTTCCACCCCACCACTCTGCACCTCCACCCGTATTCTCTAGTATCCATGAAAAGGGTTGAAGGGGAGATATTTAGCATAATTAGTTGTGATAGTAATAGCAAGAGGAGTAGGAGGAGAAGAAGGAGGAGGAGAAGATGGTCCACTAATCTGGACTAAGTTTCATATCAATCCAACACAATACGGTTCAGAAAATTGATATTGAACATATTAGAGACCTACTGACCTTATAGAGATGCATTGGAAGCATCTAAAAATTCTTCTTAATGGCGAATACATTATTTTGTGAAGGTTCTCGATTATTTCACTATGACTTAACACAATCGAACCGTGTTGCCAACAGAAGTTCTTGTTCGTGCTAAATCAACCTCGAAAAAGCGTTAGAAAAACGTCAATATGCACCAAAAAACCTGTTTGCCATTTCATGGTCATTTTTATTAGCTAAAAAGGTGTGTAGTCGACTTATATGGCTAGGGAATAGCGGAAGATTTAGCATGTAAAGCGCCAAATTGGCAACATTGCGATCAAAAGAAACAGAATGTGATAAGATAAAGAAAAAAAAGTTTTTTCTCCCAATTGTTTTTGTTTTCAGCGACAGTAAAAACATTTTTCGCAAGCTGTGTCTCATTTTTGGCGCACCCATTCTCTACGTGAGCACCTGATCGTCAGCAGGGAGGTCATAAAACCGGACGACAATCGTCACGTTACGGACATGCTGCAAGATGCAGGTGGTCGGTCAACCCCCCCACCTCAACCGAACAACCGGCCACGTGCTGCTGAACCCTGGCACTGTAACAAGCGAACAAAATAATGTGACCGCGAAATAATGAAGAACTGCCACAATACACTGGCTTGGTCAGGAAGCAATTGGCTCCCGGTTACGAAACGTTGGTCGCCATATTGCGAAATGTAGACCCTCTGAAATTCTCATCATGAATTCATTATAATTAAACGAGGCTGATTCATAATTATTAACAACTGGTTAATTCTCATGAAACCCTTTCGTTAGCCGAAATTTCGAAAAGCAAAGAAGCAATTACCATAAATTTATGAATAAAATCTTTCTGAGCGTCCCTGGACCACCAAAACGACGTGGATGGTATGTCAGGGAGAATTATTGGAAATTAAGGCGTTGTGGGGTACAAGAGACTGGAGAGTAGATAAGGGGGAGAGAGAGAGAGAGGGGAGAGGGTGTGCACTGCCTCTTTAATGTATTGCTGCAAGACTAAATTCGGATGCTTCTTTCGAATTTTACCTTTTTGCAAAAGAGTGTCGTAAAACGAACTTACGAAAACCGATGTATTTGAATCCTTGAGGAGGAGTTCTGGTTCTTGAAAGTCGAGCTTGCTCAACCGAAAGTTCATCAAACTAGTGTGATTCTCCGTTTTTATGCTCAACCTCGCATGGAGAGATCACAAGAAAGTATATAAAGTATATTAGAGAAAAGAACAGTAGTCAGAGATATCAAAGAAACAGTTAGAAAACTCAAATGGCAGTGGGCTGGACATCTTGCAAGAGTTTCAGACAACCGCTAGACATCACGATTCACGACGTGGATTCTGAGAGATCATATGCAAAATTATGGCCCAAAGAAAGTAAGATAGCATGACGAGCTAGATAAATTCAGAAAGTACTGGCTCTGCAATGCCCATGATAGAGAGGTCTGGCGGATCTTGGGAAAGGTCTATGTCCAACAACAGACACTAAAAGACTGCTGCTGCTGATGATGATGATCGATGTTTTCTTCCATAGAAAAGGGATTAAAAAAAAAAACTCGTTCCAGTGGAAGAGTTCATTGATTAAAATACCAAGTGAGTGAAAATTTTATCAACAAAATTGTAACCTCTAAGTGAAAGTGTCCACATGAAAACAGAAAAAAACCCACACAGTTCACTATATAAGTAAATCGTCTTAATGTATCTGAAATTTTAGATGAAGTATTTTCATTATTACTTTTTGACTAGCTTTCCTTCAACTTCTTATCACGAAGCTTTAGGTCTCTACCCCTGCGATCATTAAACTAGGGGTGCCAAACACCCGTTTTTTCTCAACCATGTTCTCGATTTAGGTCTGGAAATCCAGTGGTGGGCACAGCTAACGAAAATGCTGAACTGATCAACCGCTAAAAATTTATCACATGAATTCAACTTGGGTACAAAATCTCGTTTCATCCAAGTCACTAGTGAAAAGTACATCGAATCGTTAGATACTTTAAACCTAGAATAATAACTATCTATGAGCGCTTTAAATTCTACTATAAAAAACAAAAAAGGGGTGAGACCCTACGTGCGAATTGGGAAGAAGTGTGAAAGAAATGCTTCGTGACAGACTCGCTGTACGTATGCAAAATGAAGGAATACAACAAGGTTACTTAACAAAAACAAATTCAACTATTGAACGTGCAGTAGAAATCGCCACAGCTAAGAAAGCAGCGAAAAAAATGTTAGAGAAATGAGCTGACCTTCATCCAGTGTCAATACCATTAATAATACTAATACAAAAGAAAAAAAAAATTGATAACATCCAGTCTATCAAATCTTAAAGTCAGTGTAGTAGCTGCGGTCAGAGTCACTGGAAACGTGACTGCCCTTCCAAGAATGCAGAATGCTATATATGTCGAAGGAAGGGCTGTATTTGAAAAAAAAAATAAATGTATTTCTCTAAATCTATTCGGTTTGCGCAAAAATAATTGCGGTTTTTGTTATTTTAAACTTTGATGTTTATTTTTGGAATAAACTATTATTCAACTATGTTCATACAACATACACTTTTAAAGCGTAAATTTTGTTCTATTTATTCAAGCTGAACGTTTTCTTTTCACTGTTTATTCTGTTTTATTTGAGGCTGTCAAATCAAAGATGGAAGAGAAAGCAAATCGAGCAGTTCTGTTGTACGAGTTAAGAATTGGATGTGAAACAGCGGAAAGTGTATGCATTATAAACAATCTATTTGGTTATAGGACCGTTAACGAATGCACAGCTCAACATTGGTTTCAAAAGTTTTGGAACTAAAGACGTCCCTCTGTGATTGACAACATATAATTGGAGCAGACCCACACAAAACCTCTCGAGAGGTTGTGAAGGATCTAAACGTTGGCCATTCAATAGTTGTTCGACAATTGCACCGAATTGGAGAACTAAAAAAACTCACATGTCGCACGACTGACCCTGTAGAAATTGAACGAACTAGGCTACGAAACTCTACGTCACCCAGCTTACTCGCCAGACCCTTCTCCGACCGACCACCACTTTCTCAAGGATTTCGACCGCTTCCAGCAATGTGATAGAACCGCTTTAACAACGAAACAGAAGCTCAAAACGCTTTTGAAAAATCCATTGGTCCCAGAACCCCGGAATTCCAGGCTTTCGGAATAAATAGACTTCCAGTTAGCAAAAATGTGTTGATTCTGAAGGTTCTTATTTCGATATATGAATTTTTATCTTAAGCTGAGATATACTTCTTCAAAGTTGATGGTGAAAGACAATTATTTTTGCACCATCCTCATAACACAAACCAGAATGCTAGTGTTTCTAATAACACAACTATTGACCTGGACCCATGATCTTTGTATATTTTCTAACCCAACTGGTCGTACAACCATTTAATCCAATCTCAGTTCCAGTTGTTTGCCTGGTGTTTCTACTAACATGAAACTCGATATTAAAACTACTCATTCACTAATAAGCAAACAATCCTATGAAGCACTGTGGTCTACAGAATATTGTCCTCAGCTACTTGAGTGTCATGATCAGTTATGGGTATAAGGTGGTTCTCTATTACCAATTTCAAGGGAATTACACATTGACATGACTCATAAACAAACTAATTATATCATTATAACTTACTGGTCCGAGCAGAAATTTAAATCGTCAATTACCACAGCTGCTACCGATCTCAAGCTAATGCGTTTTCGTGAGAAAATTTAATCGTCGACAACGGCAACCACCGCTGATTTCAAGCTAAAAAAAGTGTATAGTTTTCAATCATAATCGTGAACGGAAGACGTTTTTTCGAGCTCATCTGTCTCGAAGTCGACCGTAAACCCGAGCCATCGCTTGAAAAAAAATATTGTGTTAATTATGGTTAAAAAAAGCCCGGGTCCTATTCTTCTGGGTAGAGACAAACTAAAACGATTCGGTCTGCCAAATGCACTTCTCCAATTCTGTCTGGGTTTGTTGGTTTGTTCTGGATGTAAGTGCATAATTCCAAACTTCATTTTCTTGAGGTCTGGGATTTTAAAAAGTGTTCCATTCCGGTAGACGAAGTAGGATCTCCTGTGTACCGTAAAGCTATACCTACCCCCAATTATATGAGGACTAAAGCAGACTGAAGATATTCCTCCTGTCACTAACTCAAAATGAACTGCAGTTATAGTCCCAGTTTTAAAAGCGGATAACAGTGTGAGAAAATGTTTGGACTATAAGCTAAATGAAACAGCAAAATTAGATAAATATCCGATTCCCAAGTTTGACGATTTATTCGCGAGTTTGTGAGGATGAATTTTTTGTCAAAATCAGATTTCGCTGACCCCCGCACAGTCTCTCCAGGATGAAGAATCAAAACCTTATACTATGATTAACACAAACAAGGATCTTTTTTTCATTACAATAGACTATACTTTGGTATATCTTCAGCTCCAGACATCTTTTAAAGAACCAAGGAGCAATCACTCTAAGGTATACCTGGAGTCCTGTGCTACCTGGATAAAACATCAAGTAGTGCGACTGAGGCTGAACTTTTAAAGAGACTCCTATTTGTGTTAACTAAACTTCAGGAACACGGCTTAACTTGTGCGTAGAAAAGTGTGTATTCAGGATGACTGAGGTGTCATGCCTAGGATATAGCATTAATGGAAATAGTATCAGCTCAACGAAAGATACGGTAGAAGCCATAGATGAGGCCTTGATACCTTCTAACATTAGGCAATTCCAATCTTAATTGGGAATACATGATCTTTACAGACGCTTTATACTTAAAGCATCTGCTGTGTTGGTACCCCTCAACTGACCTCTACGATATCGTACATCATGGCATTGGAGTAAAGATCAAAATGCAGCTTTCAGGGCATTTAAAGCTCTACTACTGCGCTCTGAGGCATTAGTGTATTTGGATACTAAACTACCAATTACCGTAGTAGCAGATAGTAGTGCCTATGGTATAGGGCTGTAGTATCACGTGTTTCCAGGAACTTGACACAAGCTGAAAGGAACTATCCTCAACTAGAAAAAGAAGCTGTGTCAATGTTCTACAACAACCTCCATTCAATGTGGTCACAGACCATGAGCCGTTGCTGGGATTTTTTTTTCTCCCCGATGGCCTTTCGTAGAATTCAACGTTGGATATAATGATCCAGGTATATTATAAGTTTAAGCTTGTACATCGGTCGGATGCAGTCCTGGGCCCTACAGATACGCTCAACCGGTTGACTCTACCCATTACTGATGGAAATGTACCTGTTCCATGAGAATGGTGTAATATACTCTACTTCCTAGACAGTGCTCTAGTGGGTGCTGAAATAAAGGAGCACACCCGGTTTTCTCGAAAGTAGTGAGCTAGTCTGGGTTGGCCAGGTAGTGTCGGTGATTCTGAGATTGAAGTACTTCATTTCTTTCGGAAAAGAAATGAACTTTCTGCTCAGAATGGCACACTTGCTCTGGGGTAACAGAGCGATAATTCCTCCGCCGCACATCTCCAGCTCTGATGACCGAACTTAATGGGTGAGTGCGTCGCTGTGTCCAGTATGAAAGGGCCGTAGCTATATCAGGTGGCCTAATTTGGACAAAGACCTTGAGTCACTTGTGAAGCAATGCTCTCAATGTGTGGAGCATAGCAAGAAGAATTGCACCCTTAGGAATGGCCTACCTGACCCTAGCATTGTTTCTATGCAGGGCCAGGGCAAATACTTTTTAGTCGAGGTTGATGTCCCCTCTAAGTGGGTTGACATATTTCCTTCCTCGGGTCCTAATGTTAAGGCAACTATAAAACAACTTGGCCAATGTTTCTGTTTGTTGGGTTTTCAAGTGACTGTTGTGTCTGACAAAGGTGTTTGCTTCGCACGCTTTCAAGTCGACGCATGTCCGTCCAAGTCGATGACTTGTTAGGCCGCAGTCAGAGGCGACCCGAAGACTCCTTTTTCTTTCAGAACAATTATTTCATATAGGGGAGAGTCTGACTCCATTATCGATTTTTCAACCCAAATTACACAGCATAAGTTGTATTCAGTGAACTGCTGAGTGTACAGGGAAACTTTTTCCTGATGAGGTGTTTACCACACTCTTTGCTCATACTGGGAATCGAACCCGGATCCTTCTGCACTAATCATTACACCATCTGAGTGAACTATTAAGGAATTCAAAGGATTTTTAGCTGACAATGACATTTGACACATGCCAGCAGTGTATGAACCATTTATCAACAGTTTAGTTGAGAACAGTCAAGAATGTTCTACTTAACTCTTCTAAATCTTGGTTGACAAATTCCTATTCAAGTATTGGATGAGTGTATACACCACTACAGGGATGTCCCCCGTGGAGATGCCTTTTAAGGGCCGTTTTCGCTGCCACCTAGACTCCTCTCATCCTTGTAACCACGTTAGAAATCGTGACAAACCAACAAGAGAATCAAGAGGGAAACTACTCTTTTCCTGTTGGACATGCAGTCAAGCTCATCTATCGTAGTACACCATTATGTGACTGGTCCTCAATGGGCGCCTGCCCACGTAGAGGAAAGAACAGGTCCTCTATCATCCAGGTGCTCAGCTTGAAGATGGCGTCATGATAAAGCGTTACTAGGATCAGATTATTGCAAGGTCCCTTCCACTTATGAAAATACCCCCAGACCCTGTCCAATCTTCTCCACCTCATGTTAGCCCAGAACTGGCAGCCCCATAACTAGCATCCGCTACACCTATCCCAGCGACAGGTACACTGGTGAAAAGCTCTTCTTGATCTGCTCTTAGGACATCTACAAGAATCAAGACGGATCAAAATTTCAGACAATGATCAAAACTAGGAGGGGAAGAGTGTAATGTAGTGAATAAGTAGTTTCTTGTTTGTAAATGATATGTAGTAACACTGAGAAACTAATCACCAAATTCTATGAACTTACTACCAATAGCTGAATGGACTATTCCAGTAACTACTAGTTACACTAAAGAGTTCCCCCAGAAGCTCACTAGTGCTATTACCACAAGACAACAACTTGGTAAGTGCAGCAATCTGGGTGGATACTTTAAAATGTAAGTCTTACTGTTGTCTAATTCGTGTATTATTCGTCTGTGGATTTTATCACTGAACGCGAACTCTGTGGACTTGACTCCTATAAGTGAACTCTATCCGTTTTTTGGTTTGACTACTTTTGTAGTGCGATTATGTCATCACACTCTGGAAACTTGCAACCAGATAAGATAAGCACTCATCAGATAACACAGCACTAATCAATTTCATCTTGTTAGGGCTCAACAAAGACCTCATATATATTTTAAGAGGGTGCATCCGCTAATTGAGAACCATGCAACGTGCACATGAAAGAATTATGCTGGGCTTCACACGGAGAGACCGCAAGACATCTGGGAAAAGATAGGAGTCAGTGATATCATAGAATCCATTCAAAATCTCAAATGGCAGTGGGCTGGCCATGTTGTAAGAATGGTAGACAACTGATGGACATCGAGACTCACGACATGGATCCCCTGAGATCACATGCGCAACCGAGGCCAGCAGAATATCAGATGGAGAGACGAGTAAGAAGGTACTGGCTCCGCAACGCCCATGATAGAGAAGTTTCGTGAATCCTGGGGAAGGTGTATGTCCAGCGACAGACGTTGAAAGACTGATGATGATGATGATGATGATGATGATGATGATGATGATGATATTTTAAGATGATTGCTGGCACAAACTCTATTTATGCTATGTTTTAATGTCCCCCCATATAGAGCTGATTCGTTCAGCAGTGCATTTTTAGGCACGTATATAGAGCGCCAACCGAGATATTAATAATTGCATTGTTTTGATCATTTTATCTATCTTCACGCAACAGGTGTCTTAATGGTCATCGCTCTGAACCAAGTAACAGCTAGTTTCCTACAATTTCCAAAGAACTCTCGCCGACCTTAACTTTGCCGTGGCTTTATTCTTCATCGGATTTCTAATTCTTAGTATCGATAAGCGAAGGTTTGGGAACTGTCCTAAGCACTCCAATGATTATGGGCACTACCATCAGGAAACATGATCATGATATTCGGTTATTCTTCTGATATTTATCTATGATCTCGTTCTTCGTCAGTTCCACTTTGTTGACTGCCGGGACGGTAACATTCATTACTTGGTAGCCATTTTCTTCCTTTCTTTTTTTCTTTCACTTTCTTTCTTTCCCATTCTTTCTTTATTTATTTCTCCGCCATTCTTAATCTATACATTTCTTCTTTTATTTTCTTTCTTTGGAGTTCTTTTTTTTTCTTGACGTTTTTCCTTCCTTCCGTATTTTCATTCTTTTTTGCCTTTTAATTTCTTCGATCTTTTCTTACTTTGTCGTACTTTCTTTCGTCTTTTTTTTTTCGTCTTTCTGTTATCAAATCGAGTCTTTAATCATCGTAAACAAAGAAAGCAAAACGTGCCAAATAATGAATGTCGTTGTCCCAGTGATGAACTTGATGAAGAAGATGGAGACGACGACAAAGAGAAATGAAATAATAAAAATAACAATAAAAATAAAAGTGTGTGTGTGTTGGGGGGGGGGGGCAATTAGCTCGAATGATAACAATATTAACATAAAAAGCGATTATTGACTTACGACTAGAAAGGCACTGAGACTCGGACAAAGACAAGACGCTGAACTGACTTCAGCGGACAACAATCATCGTGTTCGACTAGCGATCCCCTCATCCTATTTCTTCACTCAAATTGATGTCATTAAAATCTTTGCGTCTCTTAATTGAAGCAAAGCGAGAGTTGCTATGACATCTTGACATCGAGGGGACCCGAACAACGGTAAGGGCTGGCCGGCGGCAAAGCCAAATACAAAAATACTTGAAGAATGACCTCTGACCTAACCCATATAATGTAAGAAGAACAACACTCAGCCCTTATGAACACGCTAGTTGAACAACAAGATGTGGGCGTAAGACGAGAGAGAGATTCTCTTCTCTCCTCTGTGGCTCCGATTGGCCTCCATGCAGGAAGTACGGGAGAGATCTTGGTCTCGTTCATGGTTTAGCCCGAGGGGGACAAGAAATGGGGGGTCAAAATAGAAATAAAGGAAATTGGGGGAAAGAGAAAACAGGGGTGGGTATGAGGAGGAATTATAAGAGGTTGGTAATGAGAAAAAGGTAGGAGGAGGAGTGTGATTGTGAGGTACTTTTTTTTTAGACAATGCTGGAAACGAGAAACTCGCGAGATGTCTGCGTCCCCGCTTCGAGATTTCGTCGAAGAAAAGAACGAAGGAAATTGAAAGGCAGAACAAAAAGAAAGAAAACGTTGTGAAAAAGAAGGAAAAGGGAATAAAGACAAAAAGGGAAGAAGTAAAAGGAGAGAGAAAGAGAGATCTACTTTAATAATAGAAAGTGATTTTTTCTCTCTACGTAACAATCGACTCTTCCACTTAGAAGTTACAATTTTGCAATTATCAATATCCCCTATACTATTTCAAACTATGGACCTTTCTACTGAAACAAGTCAAGTAGTTTCTTTCCTAAAAAATATCACAGAGATTAACCAGCAAAAAAGAAAGTAAGACAGTATAATGAAATGAATGAAAAAAGAAGGAAGAAGAAAAGATGATGCTTCGAAAAAAAGTGAGAAAAAAATTGGTTTGAGAAAAAAATGAAGTTATAATGAAAGTGAAAAATCTAAAAAAATAATCTGGAAGAGAAAAAAAAAACGAAAAACGGAGCAAAACGGGCCTGGTTAGTCACTCAATAGAAACATCATATGACAGGCGTCTGTTGGCAGCATGGTGTGTTAGGAGGGATCAATTAAAAACTGATAAAGAGGTGATCAATGAATAAGTTACTTCTATCGCCTTCTCTTGAGCAATGATCGTTAAATCTGAATTTATGAATGCTGACCCAAACTAAGGATCAATTTAGCTTAAACTTACATGGCAAATCTAACCCCTATTTGGGTATTGGTTTCAAAGAACACAAAAAAAGTTTTTGTTGACTTAATACGGAGTAAATATTGGAGATTTCAGCCTCTATTGGTGTGGCCGGGACGCATGATATATATATATATATATATATATATATATATATATATATATATATATATATATATATATATATATATGTGTGTGTGTGTGTGTGTGTGTGTGTGTGTGTAGAAAGAGAGAAAGGAACTATAAAAGAGAAGTATGAAAAAATCTACAAAAGAAAAAGAAAGAAAAAAGTGACAAAAGAAAAAAGTATCAAAGAAGAAGAAGAAGAAGAAAGAAACTACAAAAGAAAAGAAGGAAAGAAACTACAAAAGAAAAGAAGGAAAGAAACTACAAAAGAAAAGAAGGAAAGAAACTGCAAAAGAAAAGAAGGAAAGAGACTACAAAAGAAGAAAAAGAAAAAATTACAAAAGAAAAGGAAGGAAACTTTAGAATAAAAGAAAGAAAAAAAAACTACAAAGAAAAGAAAGAAACTAAAAAAATTCTGGAAGAAAGACTAAAGATTAAGCCTGATTGTGCTTAGGTCAAACTTCCTCGTTTCATTCAAATCGAAAAATGTAAACAACAGAATTCATTTCTCCATAGAACATCACTTCAAACCGACTTGCTCCATTTCAACTCCTTCATTAGTTGGACTAATAAAAGGGATTTGCAAACTTTAGCAAAACAAGCTGATCCGAGTTGGGCTTGAGAAATCGGAATGAATTCGTGATCAGTTTTTGCCTACGTCACTGTGCCACTGTTATTCGTGCATGACGTCACTGGTTTTGGATCTGGTTATTATCATTCGTCATTGTTGTTACATACGAAAATAAAGTCAAATCTCAATCAATGGTAGGAGCTTGACAATAAGACGTGAAAGAAAGAGAGAAAGGAGAACGGAAGAAGAAACTAGTTCGGAAAATAAGGGAAGGTGAGAGATGGTCAGTCAGAAGATAACATCCGAAGATAAAAAGATGAAGATTGAAAAATGATAAAATTAAAAATAAGAATAGAATAATCATAGAAATCGAAAAGCGACCCGTGTGGGGTGAGGTAAAGGCGTGGCTGCCTTCTTAAAGGTTGGCACTTATAGAAAACAAAAGAGAAATGAAATGGAAGGGTAGGACCGTATCTTCACCTCACCATCGCCCCTCTCCTCCATATGGTCACTCATTCTAAATACTAACCCGTTTTAGAATATATCTAAGATTCTTTATCTAATCTTCCTATCAAATCGCGTGGGGCACCTTTGGGCAGCGTGACGTCATTGCCACATTCTGTCCTCTTATAGAACAAACGCCTAGTGCCAGCTTGCAAAATTGAAGGACTCAAAAAAGAATTAGAATTAACACAAAGAAATGTATTGTTTCTAACTTTGAGAAGTCATTAACATACCGACTTAGTTTCTGAAATAGAATATTTACAAGCGTCGCAGTTTAAGTTCAAATCTATTTTTTGATACCTTTTCCTCACGCATATTGCAATTTATACCTGGATGAATTGGTTGAAACTTCGTGGCTACATCGAAGATGAAAAGAAGAGGTCGAATTGTCCGAAACAACACAAGTCATTTATCAGTACCTTGCGCTGGCTACGGCATCAGCTTTCCCTGCTTGGGCTTCCCATATCATAACTTTCTCTTGTATCGGCTTGCAATGTGTGAAATAGACTTGGAAGCGACCCAACGAATATTTCCAAGCGGTCACCCATCTATTTACTAACCAGACTCAACGTTACTTAACTACGGTGATCAAACGAAAGCTGGTGTTTCCAAAATTATTTGACCCCAATGAAATATCATTTAATAATACTGTAAACCCTCATAGTAACGGCACTCGTTCTAATGACACTATCCAATGATGCACGCGTTCTAACGGTACGTTTATTTTTATATTCTTGCAAGATTTTTGTCAAAGATTAGTTTTCAGCCACAGCACGTAAAGATTTCAGTGGATTATTTAGAAAAACTAAAATTAATAAATCCTTAAAATAATTCCGTAATTGCTAATATCAACTTAAAAAGAATCTACGAAAGTTTCCTTTATTTTTTTAATCAAGCTCTTGCCTATCAAAGGTATTTTCTACAGATATGTTCAACAAACAAGTTCTTAAGGTAGTGCATAATTTTCCGCCCTCAGTCCAGTGTTCTTGGGATTGAACTCACGTCCTACTGAACAACAAGCTCACTTCCACTGAGCCACGGTAATAATGGTATCTACTATAGATGGATGAAAAAAAAACAAAAACAAAACATAATGGTCAAATGAAGGCAAGCCTTGACAGCAAACTGCGTTGGGGTGATCAATTAAAAAAATAAAAAAGAGGGTGATCAATTTAAAAAAAAAAAAAGAAGCATGAACGCTGGTGGACTCTAACGGATAAATTTAGCATAAACTATTCATTTTTGTTGCCGTGGGGGGGGGGTTACTTAAAAAAATCAGACATTGAAAGGAGTAAATTTTCATCCTTCTAGCTCCATTAGAATCTGATACATACTTAGATATCTAGACAGCCGGCCAGCTTGACCAACTTAAAATCTGAAGGAACCCATGTTGACAGTTTTCCCAACAGTCATGGTTAATGATTTCTAATGAAATGGTTACCAAGCCGGTTATTACATCAGATATTTACTCAGCTTCGTTTATCATTTATTCTTTCCACTTAATTCTTATTCCATCTTTCTTCATTGCTTTTTATTCCAATACTCAGATTGTTACATTCTATGGTTGCTAGATTGGAACATTAAAAGAAGGGCGACGTCCCCGGTCACTGTCATTGTTTCCAGAAATGCATAAATAATACGAATGGTCAAAGTGGCTAGATTGTGGTTGAAAATTGCTAAAATGCCTGAAAAGCAGGGGAGAAAAACAAAGGCTGCAATGTAAACAAGAAAAAGAAACAGAACCTGTTGAAAAACTGCGATGTAGCATCTGCAATTGTTGAAAGCATTTGACAAACATTTTATAACGTTTGATTTGTGCAATGAAACCATTTCTTTTAAATTGACTTTTCAAGTTAAGCCCCGTTAAAATGAATAATCATTGCCCCAGAGATAAAATGTCGGTCGAAATACAGCATAATTCATTGCAAAATGAAAAAGTTTTAAATATATATATATCTATATTCTTTCTTTCTATTTTTTTCATCGGGAGAACTGATTGAGAAAAAGGTATAATATGACGTAGTGTGACGTAAAAAAGAAAGCAAATAACCCTCTTTCATTTACCTCTCTATATCATATGTTTCTATCTTTACCAATATTTTGTCTCTCTTATCATCTTATGAGATTTCTGTCTTTGTTACGAACACTGTCGATCTCCTTTGTACAATTCTCTCTTTAGGTACACGTGATTCTTTGCAAATACTGTGAAACCATTCAAATCTGACTTGAACTTGAAATTTCCCCGTTCGTAGAACTGTTGGCTTACGTTGCTGTAAAAAAAGACTTAGAAAATGGCATGCTTTCAACATTTAGCTTTTGGCTGTCATAGCAATATGGAAAAAAAATAATGTGCGTGGCTGAAAAGCAAGAAAAAGCAGTACACAGTACTCGCTGTGTCCGGTAGTAATGATACTTAATATTATGATATCAAACATAATATAGTTTAATGATAATTATATAGTACGGTAATGCGTATTTGTGGCCAGTATGATGTATCTTCATAATCGGATTGCAAACTCCATTTGTATCGTCTCGTGTTTTGTATCAAGTCAGGAAATGACGAGAACAGATATGAAGAAAAGTAATGGATAGTCACTCAATAAAAACGTGACAGACATCTTTTACCGTGTTGGGGGTGATCAATTAAAACAAATTGAAAAAGTAAGTATCAATGATTATTTCACTTCTCCCACCTTTTGTTGGGCAGTTAGTGAAGGCATAAAAAGTTTGGATCCCCCCCCCCAAAAGCCTGATTACCACCAGACACAAATTTTGATTATAAATTATACCCTCCCCCATCAAACTTATCTGGGGGAGGTTAAAAAAAAAAAAAAAAAATTAGACAAAGGAGTCAATGTTGAATTTTCAGCACTTAGCTCAATTGGCACGACCTGTCTGCGTGATACACTGGGGGGGGGGAATAAGTATTTGGGCACTTGTAAAATCATAAATATTCATTCTATATACTTCCGACGCTTACAGTTGCTTCAAATTTACACAAGTATTCCGATGTGCAATTAACAATTATTAAGAAAAAATGCAAATTTCTAAACATTCAATTCAAGGATTTTAAATGAATATTTTGCAAGGGTCCAAATCTCTTCGTTTTATTGTAGCCTCTCGACTTTGTAGAACTGGACCTCTTGTTAAAGCTGTTTCTTGAGTTTTTAATTTAACACACAATCAAATACAGAAATTTTATATTGAAAGTAGATTTTATGGTAACTTAAATCTCTATTGGAAAGTAAGTAATTTTATACACGTTGAAGAAAAAATAGATATCATGAATCCCCGTAAAGCGGTTAAATCTATACCAGCCTACGATTTTAGTGCCCTTTATAGAGAAATTCCTCATGAAGATCTTATTAAAGAATAAAATAAAACTTGCAGTTGCAGGAGGAAAAAGTAAATATTTTGGGTTTTTCATACTCTAAAACTTTCTGGTTTAAAAAAAAGAAAAAAAGAAAAAGGCAGAACTGATTTACCCTTAAGGCGATTGTTAGTACTCTCATTTTGAAATGTTACTTTGAATTAAGTGATAAATCATTTCATCAGATTATAGGTATCACGATGGGAATTGATCCTGCGCCTCATCGGGAAAATTTGTATTTACATGGACATAAATATATTTTCATGTCGTCTTCAATTCAAAATGATATAAAGCAAACGCGTTCATTTCGAGTTGTACATGTTTTATTGACGACTTATGTTCTCTCAATAATCAAGGATTATTCAGAAAATCGCATAGTACTATTTACCCCAAGGATCTCGTATATAAAGTATGAACATAACGTTCCTAGATTTGAATATTAAAATCGAGGGTGGAATTTCCGTTACACATCGAACGTACGCCATTTAGAACAAGTAGTATTACATTTATATATTTTACAGAACTACATTATAGTTATGGATATCACAAGTTATACTTAGATTTATTGATTTTATATCGAAAATTGTATCTTTAGTTGAAATTAGTAAGAGTTTTAGACAATTCAATGAAGCCATCACTATACATCCTGATCTCTTTAAAACTTATCAGCTTGACCATAATGAAATGTTAACGAGAGTATAAGAATAGAATAAATGAATAGAGTATGTTATATCAAATAAATTTGTATTAATGTTAGGGTGGATTACGCTACCAAAAGAGATAGATTTAGACTTTGTCAGTGTGAAAGATCGTTGTATTGACTAGAACCAAGGAAAGGGGAAAACATTTGTCTCTGGTCCATTTGTCTGACTGATACGTAGCTGGGATGGGTGGGAGATTGAACATAGAGTGCCATGTAACAAATTGTCCAAGTATATGAATGGAAAACCCCATTGAGTTGTTACTACCGGTTAGAATGTGGTTTAGATTTGTTTTAACCATGTACATAAGGATAATTTATTTGATAATTTTAAGAGGAAAATGGTATACAACGTGGAAAAATTAACTTTAAGGTTAGTTGGAAAAAAAGGAAATGAATTGTCAGTTGAATATGTTGATCAAAGAACAATTCGGAGAAGTTTTTCTGTGTAATTAGTATTCTTGAAGATGGTATCATAGGTTGGTTTGCATGCAGTTTTAGATTAAAATCAATGGATTTAATTTTGACATGGATGAACACTCAATAGAATTGACACAAACACCGAGTCACGTCTGTTGTTATACTTATTGATCCTTCAATGTTGAATAGGTTTTTACGTAAGTAAGCCCTGTATTTGAAAAAATCAAATAAGTAGTATTGAATAGAATCCATATAAAATACATTATGATAATACACCATATAAAATAACAAACAATATGTGATATGGCATAAGCTATGTATTATGATCATAGCTGAAATGGGGTATTTGATCAAAACTGTTGGGGAACCATATTGATATAACTGTTTTGTTTTTGAATCCCCGAAACGGTTACATAGTAATCAACTGATGTGTCCAACAAGAGAAAATATGTGCAAAACATATTAAGGAAAAAGAAATACCAAGAAAATTGCATAAATTACATAAATAGCCATTGGGAAATATGTGACTAAAGTGACTCAAAAAAAATGACGAAAAAATTTCTTTTAATGTGTTTAGTTTTTACAGCTGTAAAGCTTTCTAGACTATATATATATATATATATATAGCCTTACACATACGAGAATATATCTTTGCTCTAATCCTTACTTACATGTATTTATGTACGCATCAAGGCAAAGATAAAGACGTACGTGTTATGGCAAATACATGATTTTATTTGTATTTCTTTCTCTTTCTTTTCCATTTCTGCTCTCTCTGTCTTTCTTTATTTCTTTCTTTCTCCCCCCCCGTTTCCTTACCCCTTTTCTCTCTATCTTTTCCTTCTTTTAGTGTTCGTCTTCTTCCTTGTTTTACTATCAGCCCCATCTCCATTTTTGTGATTCTTTCCTTCTCTGCCATATTTGGCCATTAACGGTTCCCCTCAGTAATCTTTCGAGCGCGGCATCATGGCTTCAAATTGCCTCGAATCAAGAAAGAGGGGGAGTCTGGCCTCACCTCATCTTTTCTTCCAACAGGAAAATAAGATGTTCGATCGTTGGAGGAACACGAGTTCAGGTGCGGGCAAAAAATTAGAAGAAGAAGAAGAAGAAGAAGAAGAAGAAGAAGAAGAAGAAGAAGAAGAAGTAAAAGAAGAAGAAGAAGAAGTAAAAGAAGAAGAAGAAGAAGAAGAAGAAGTAAAAGAAGAAGAAGAAGAAGTAAAAGAAGAAGAAGAAGAAGTAAAAGAAGAAGAAGAAGAAGAAGAAGAATTCAAGTTAAAGGAAGAAGAAGATGGAAGAGTAGTAGAAGAAGAAGGAGGAGGAAAACAAGAAATTGAAAGAACAGGTAGAAAAGAATAGGCAAAAACAACAAAGAAAATCAAGAAAAACAAAAAAAAGTACTTCGTGTGTGATGTGAGGGGATGGTGTCCGGGTGGGGCGGTGGAAAAAGCAATAAACGAAATGAATTATACACTCACCACGTTTCTGCCATACACTCACATGCGCATGTGCAAAGGCGCGTACCCAACCACGTTTGATAATAAGGGGAGATAACCCCAACCTATTAGGGAACTCTGGTCGACACACCTGCACTGACGACGTGAGATCTTCATTTGCAGCGAAGGACGACGATAAAAAGACGAAAAGATTAAGATCTGTTTCGCCTTTCCTTATCTTTTTGGAGCCTTCAAGTTAATTTTGTTCCTTTTCTCTTTCCGTAAAACTGTAAAAAGGAAGCGGCGAATAGCATTGCCGCAGGCAGCAGGAGACATTTTGGAAAACCTTTGACTTTTTGGCGAAAGAAACGATGATGATTCAAACAACCAATCCCACCCTTACCTTGCTTCTAACCCCAACAATGAGGAAAGCTTTTCAGAAATGCAATGAGAACACACACACACACACACACACACACACACACACACACAAATATATATATATGTATTACCCATGCTATAAAAATGACGGTAACATTTGAATAATTTTGCAATTACATTGGACTAGAAAAATATGCCCTGCATTTTCTCGTTCATGTTCAACCAGAATGAACCCAGATTATGTATATTTTGCCACACCTCTATATCATGGGCGTTGCCACACCTCTATATCATGGGCGTTGCGGAACCAATAGTTTTTCTCACCGTCTCATATTCTGCCAGCTTCGGCTCCATATTTAATCTCTGGGGATCTAAGTTGATGGTCATGATGTGTAGTGACTGTCTGACATTCTTGCAACACGACCAGCCCGTTGCCATTTTAGTTTTCTAATGGTTCCTATAATGTCTGTTTTTCCCTAATATACCGTGCTGTCTTCTGATCGTTTTATGTGATGTTAAGAATTATTATTTCTTGTGCACGTTACATGCTTCTCAGTCTGTGGGTCCGTCTTTTGGTTAGGTACCATGTTTCAGTTCCATTGGTGACTATTGGGAGGATGCATTGGTTGTATACTCTTCTTTTTAGGACTAATGGGATAATTTTTTTTGTGTGTGTGTGGGGAGGAGCTTGCTCTACCGAAATTGTTGAGACAATCTATTTGGAAACATATTTCGTCCGGTACCGGAATTAACCAGGAAGCACTCTTAATGCACATCTGCTCTACCAACTGAGCTAACAGCGCCTTCGGCAAGCAGGTGTTCGAAACAGTGCATTTAAACAATCCATCTCTCTAATCTGCCGTCGTAGGCATAAGCATTTACATATATATATATATATACAGGATCTGCTGGGATGGAGTCAAATTTGTTTGCTACTCTCTGGTTGGGAATCAGAATTGTCCAACTCCTAGACTGTTTGCCTTCCCAACGGTAGTGAGTCCAGTTTGCCCTGCTTTTTACACATAGCTAGGATTGGGAAGAGATAGATTCATAAATTTCCCAAGGGCATTAGAGCAAAGCAAACGTAAACAGTCTCTACCGGAGTTTGAACTCGACTAGCCGATTCCATTGTCTGCGTCATTAACTGTTACGTCACTTGCATCTCCCCTCTAAATTCTATTACTCACGGCTATAAAATGCAATGTGTATAGAAGGCTATCCCCCAAGATCGCTGCAATGCAAATTTCTATTATCAACGTCTACAAAATGCAGTATATATAGAAGTCTATTCTCTAATCTCTGTACAATGCAATTCTCCATTATCTACGTATACAAAATGCAATGCATATATCCATATATCTGATTTCTACAATAAACTCTCGTTATAACGGCTTTCCTTCTTACAGCACTCCTTAATGACACACAACAAATTCGTTAAAACGGCAGTCCCTGATGGTCCGTCGTAACAGGAGTTCAATGTACTTAGGTTGTCGGTTCCTTGAGACTGTTTATTCAGTTCAAGAGAATTAGATTTTGAAGTAGTATTTTTCCACGTAATTTGGTATACTTAGCGTTATTTTAGAGGGGTGTGTATGCGTGCGTATGTATGTTCATGTATGTGACAATCTGTGTGTATGCATGTATGTATGTGCATGTGTATATTTGTGTGCTGTGAGGGTAGGTGTGTAAAAGCATTTCCTCTTTGAGAATTAAGTGGCAATGACCAGTGTCCACTTGAAATGCGTGACCACCGCCTGACTACAGGTTACGTGTTGTAAGTGCTTTCTCCGGCCAGACGACCCTAAGGCAGCCTGCGCACACGGCCAGGGTCTCCCACAAAGCTCCACACATACCCAATCCGACCCTACACCAGGTTCTTCATCTTTAAAAACTGCGTAACACTTACCAAACATCTCCTTAAATAGAATATTTCCCTATTTCTTATATATATATATATATATATATATATATATATTCAGATAACGAATATGTTAGTGTATCATGCAAAACCACAACATCTCCTTCAATATACGTCTTCAAAACACGTCAGCTCATTGTCAAAAATACTAAACTTCTAAACAACATTAACAAGCAAAAAATCAAAGAATATTTATCAAAATAAAACTGCCTACAACAAAGCTGGAATAAATGTATTTATCAATTAGAATGAAATGAGCCCAAGCGTATCGGTAAGATACGTTTTTGTTGATACGTGAGACTTTGGTTCCAGAGGGTTGGCCATCGACCACTTGCTCATAAATTTCAATTATGGTGGAGGATTATTTATTTCCTCGGAGACTGTGATATTAAAGATGGAAAAAAGTCGATCAATTTTATTGCATGAGTTCAAAATTGGGTGTAAATCAACGGAAACCACTCGCAATGATAATCAAGTATTTGGCCAGGGGCTGTCAACGAACGTGCATTGATTTCAGAAATTTCAGAACGGAGGTTCGGAGCCTTGAAGACGAGGAGGGTTGTGGACGTCCTTCTGTGATTGACGACATCCAGTTGAGGGTCATTATTGAGGCGGACCCACACAAAACAACCTGAGATGTTGTACAGGAATTAAACAGTGACAATTCAACCATAGTTCGACATTTGCACCGAATTGGAAAAAGCAAAAAAGCTCAACAAGTGGGTGCTGCACGAAATGAACGAATTTAAAAGGAAAATCGCCGTTACAAAATCTGTTCTGCCTTTTTCTTGTGCGACAAAAACGATCAATTTCTTGGCTAAAATGGTTTCTATATCACAATTGATGGTGTTCTACGAAGTGGCTAGACAGAGGTGAAGTACTAAAGCATTTAGCCGAACCAAACCTGCAATCAAAAGAAGATTATGGTTACTGCCTGGTGGTGGGTTGGTAGAATCATCTACTACGACTTGAATCCTGGCAAAACCATCTCAGCAAAGAAATATTGACAGGTAATCGACAAAATGCACCAGGAACTGCAACGTCTCCGTCCAATATTGGTCAGTCGAGAAGGACTGATTCTTCTCCATGACAACGCCCCACAGAATGACACACAACTGAGCCTGCAGAAATTTAACTAGGCTACGAAACTCGCCAAGCTTACTCATAAGTTCTCTTACGGACCTACTACCACCTTTTCAAGCGTTTCGACCACTTCCTGAAGGAGGTCTTCAATAATCAAGCAGAAGCTCAAAACAACTTCGAAGAATTCATCAATCCCAGGACTGGGAATTCTATGCCATAAATTGACTTGTTACTTCTTGGCAGAAATCTGCAGATTATGAAGGTTCTTATTTCGATTATTAACTTTCATTCTAAGCTGAGATATTCTGCTTTAAAGTTGATGTTGAAAAACCCCAATTACTTTTCGTGCCAACCTAATATTTATTCATCTGAATGAAAAGGACCCTTGTGTAGTTGTCAAATAAATTTTCGTAAACATGTAAGACTTGGCAAATTAGCCTACTCGGTTAGATAACCACCTACCAATCAGTAGGTCGTGATTTCAAATCACAGTAGGGTAATGTTCCATTTTACATTTCGGTTTGGTTTGACGTGACGGTACAGACAGAGTTTGAATATTATACTCTCCTCAGTTTTGGTGAGGATTGTTCTTGTTCTTGTTACGGTAGGAAAACAAAGTAAACTCCAGGCTTGGACTGAAGTTTGCTAATGAACAAACTATGTTTTGATATAGGGTTGGGCATTCTGAAATGCTGTCAAAATTTCAAACAGAAATTACGTCACTAACACATTATAAAAACGCACATTTCAAAATATGAAATATAACGTTCTCAATGAATGCCAAGTAGTAATTTCGGGACTTGAAAAATTCACATACCAATTGTTCTTGATAATACCCTTTGTTGGTTGAAAGTGCTTGAACTGGACAACTGGACAAATAAAATGAACTTTGGACAGTTCTTAAGCTATCAGAATACAGTTTTGCGAAAGCTCATTCACTCAAGAGAGAAATTGAATGAAAAAACCTTTAATTCAAATGTTATACACACACACACACAAATATATATATATATATATATATATATATATATATATATATATATATATATATATATATATATATATATATATATATATATATATATGCGTGTGTGTATGTGTGTGTGTGTGTGTGTGTGTGTGTAAGAATTCCAAAGGGTTTTTATGTTTTATACAGAATCAGATATCGTATTATATGTGAATTCTTTTTGTAAGCATCATCAGTTGACCATGTAACCGTTTCGGGGATTCAGATACAAAACAGTCATTACAACATGGCTCCCCAGCAGTGTCGATCAACCCCCCCCCACTCAAGCTTTGATTTTGATAGTTATCTTGCTTTATTATTCGTGTTACAATACATGTAGTCAGTTATTTATTGGAGGGGTTTTTTATAATGTATAGTACATGGATATTATTTTATACAACAGATTATTGAATGTTTTGATACCAAGTCTTTACTTGGGTAGGCAACCCCAGAAACGTACATCAATCACGTTCCTTTCGTAATTACTCAGGATAGGCAGTCGATCTTTCGAAGTATATTGTCAACAGAACAAAAGACTTCACACGCAGTAAATCTACAATATATTTCAATAAATAAAACTGAAATGTAGTTAAACAAAATAGCACTTAAGTTTATGATACAGTATCAAATGTGTTAGATTCAGGGCATTATTCAATTTTCATCCAAATGATTTTGGAGAAGAAAAATCTAAGCGATTTCATTTTTTTCAAGAATTTATGTTTCACAACATAAACACCTTTCGGCTCTTCCCGATATTTTTCGAGATATCATAAAATATGGGTTCGTACATATAAAATATATTTCCACAAATCTTTCTTTCATAAAGGAACCCTTTAAAATAGAATCCGTAATCACTGAATAGATACCGAAAGTTTTATTAAATTCCATTAATTAGATGAATTTTAGAGGAATTTTAAAAATGCGAGTTACTGAATATTATTCAATTCTATGTGTTCTTTTTAAAAATATTTCCTATCTAAACAGAAATTTAAAAACAAACTAATACCGTATTTAATCGTGTATAACGAGAGGAATTGAATATAAAAAATAACCACCATAGATATCTTATTCAGATTGCCACCTTAAAGAACAATCCAATTGCCGTAATCATCTTGGACATATGGAAATAGGCTATACCAAAAATAATCAATTTAACAACTAAGGTTATATAAAAGCAAACTTTATCATTGAGAGAATAAAAACTCTCTGGGAGGAAACATAGCAGTTCAACAACATACTGATAAGGAAAACATCCACACCATACGCTCCTGTTTTGTGATTTATAACCATCAACAGACATAACATCCCGATTAAATGAAACAAAAAATACAGCAAGCAATGACCAACCACTGAAGATAAACAAATAGAAACAGAATTAAAAGAAGATCCTACCCCCTAGAAAGATAGCCCCCCCCACCAAATGTCGAACATGGGAATCTGAAATAAACTGAAACATTCGTCTGAAGAAGCCCAAAACAACGCAGAAATATAAAGGTGTATGTGTAGCAAATCCTTACTCCATTATATTTCAAGCTCTCCTTTGAATCAACTTCATGTTTAATGCTGAATGTATCGAACACTTTATGAAATAAACCCATCATTCATCAGATGTTGTACATTGCATTCCTGATTTGTATTGTGATATACATATATATATATATATATATATATATATATATATATATATATATATATATATATATATATATATATATATATATATATATATATATATATATATATATATATATATATATTGTACCATAACAAAGTATATGTGAAACAGGAAAAATGACTGAAGAAAATGACATAAATTACATTAACAGATATTGGGAAATAAGAGACTGAAGTTACGCAAAGAAGATTTGAAATTTTAAAAAATTTTTTACTGTTTAAAGCAGTAAAGTTTTCTAGACTACACGTGCACACACATACACACACACACACACACACACACACATATATATATATATATATATATAATTGTAAAATTACAAAAAAGCGCGTCGTTGATGACATTTAATCACTATGCTGAGAATTAAACAAAGTAAATAGAGCTACTAATTAATTACATTTATAAGGTAAACAACCGGTGTGTACTAAGTATTTATTGGTATTTTATGTTCACACTGGAAGATTGTGTGAACGTAGAATACTAAGTACACGCCGGTTGTTTACCTTATAAATGTAATTAATATATATATATGTGTATACAATTGATATTGATACCATTCAGTCACGCGTTCACATGAGATGCCTAGTGGTTATGGCTGGAGATTGACTGACTGCGATCTCCTAAGATCCCCAGCACTTACGGCCATATTCTTGCTGACCGTACCACTGCCGTGTTTTGAAAAGTCTTGATACTTCTTCGAATTTTCGATTCATTCATTCTCGATTCTCATGCGCCAGTTATTATAGGCACAACTCTAACCTTCAAATTCCACAGTATTCTCAGTTCTCCTGGCAATGTCTGGGTATTTTTTCCACCTTTCTTTTCCATGATCTAGTGTGATTATAATTGAACCATGTCAATTTCGAGTGCGGGGCTCGGAGCCTTTTGCAGTTGCTTCCTTAGTAAATAAGATCGTTATGAGACAACCGATTATCCGAGTACTCAATCACTGACTCTCTAATCCGTCAAACAATGTGAGAGACCAGTGACCCGACATTTTTAAAGATATCTGGCGATAGGAGAGAGTACAGAGAGAAACAGATTCATGCTTTTCCCATGCTGATGAACTCCTTAATAACGGATAAAATTAGAACAATAAATACAAAAGTAACTAAATTACATGCACCAAGATCCTGAAATTAGATAATGAAATAGTTTTAAGGCAACACGTTATGATAACACTGGATTAAAATTGGCTTGGATGGTACACACTCGCTGATATTTTGGGGCTATATAAAAAGTGACAAATAAAATTTTTCTTCTCAGCATTGAAAAATGAAAAAAAAAACATGACTATATATATGTATACATGTGTGTGTGTTAAAGTAGACTTCTGTGATTACAGTGTACAAGATGGTTCAAGGGTGCCGTTATAATGAATTTCTCATTATAACGGGTGGATTTTATACGAAGTTTATTAATAATGAGAAACGAGAAAGTAGATACTTTTTATAACCGTTTCACAGTCTAATGTCCCATAGATAGGTTGCAGGTCTGCAATTAGAATGACTGAACCTATGGACAATAGTATTGCGATAATATTAAAGAAACGTGCCGTTAAAACGCGTGTGTCAATGAATAGTGCTGTCTGACCGAATGCCGCTACAACGAAAGTTTACTGTATTAAGGTTTGTTCGGATTCCTTCGGCGACACCAGCTCCCTCGACGCAGCTTGGCTCCACAAACCAGGGATTCTGAAGTGGATGACCAAAATAACTAAATACTCTTAACTGACCGTCTTCTAAGAAGAGCCAATTTAGAATCTTCGTCTGTGTGCTCTAGGGCTTGACTCATGTTATGGAACTCTGAAATTTGAGGTTATATCAACAATTTCACGTCTCCAGGCTTGACATACTTGGTCAAGAATAATACAGCAGACTCCCGTTATTACGGCACAATAACAGAGTATCGTTATAGTTAATTTGCAGTAATAACGGATGGATTTCAAAATGCGATATGAAAAGTTAAAAAAAACAAATACGCCTTGCAAATTTAAAAAAAAAGCCAGGGAAAAGGTGCAACGGCTGACAATAATCTTTCAAGAATAGAAAAAACAAGCGTGTGGTTAGAACGCGGGTGTCATTAAATAGTGCTGTTTGAACGAATGCTGTTACAACAAGAATTTACTATGCAACTGTCTACAATTTTAAACAATGTACATAATTTTTTTTACTTATGCTATTAGTCTTTCTATAAAATAAGGAAGGAATTTAATCGCATATTCTACCTGAGCAGTAATAGCAGTTTGGTATATTTTAGAATTTAATCAAATCTCACACAAGGCCATGGGGATCAGATAAGAAAATCATTAAACATTCCTCTGATCACTCTTTCTAAAAATGAAAACAAAACATGAAAGTAAAGCTGGAGAATGGTTTTATGTCATTGGGAATTGGATATTAGAGTTTTCCTGTAAAAGAAGTTTTCGTAAGACAAAATGGCGTCAAGCAAAGAAGCAGCTACCATTAATTTATGAATGAAAAATGTTGAGCCTTTCTAGATCTCCAAAATTGTAATGATGGTGTATTAAAGTGAGTCGTCGAAGTTTGTGGTGTCGAGAGATATTGGAAACTGGGGTGTAGAAACGAGCAGAGGAGGGTGCACACTGCCTCTATAACGGCTCACTGGAAACCTTTTCTGCTTTCTGCCTTTTTCGTATTAGTGAAAAAGTTGCGTAAAATGAATTGGAAAAGCAGGACATATAAGCAATTAGCAAAGTAATCTGAAATTAGTTTTGAAAAGAAGTCATTATACTCGCATAAATACGTTGAAGAGATTGTCAGATTCAAATTTACAGCCATAAGTAGACTTACACCCGATTGCAAACAGGGTCGGTCTTAGGAGCTGCCGGACCCGATCGAAATATGTTTTTGCAGGGTCCCTGGTTTATAGTCAAGGTCTGTAGAATCTTAGAAATATAATTAAACTTTTTCTTTTCCTACGGCACAATGGAAATATTTGCCTGGAAATTTCGCAGAAATAACTTTTTACGCTCTTCTGTAATTAATCAACATTATTTAATTCAAGGACAAAAAAAAGATCAAAATATAAAGTGTGAACAAACACTGTTAAATCTTCAGGAATTCAGGAGAAAATCAATACTGTTGCTGTTCTCTGTAAATCATCTTGTTCATCTGCAATATGGTGTTGCGTGTGTTTGACAAGACTAGAATATATCCAAGTGCAGGGTCTCCTTAGGTACCGACCCGATAGGGAGCATTTGGTTCAATCGGCTTAAAGCCGGTCATAATCGCAGATAAGACTCCATATGATCTTAAAACACATTAACTGCTGGTAATAGAAATTGCAGTCATTGCAGTCGTAGATCTTAACCGTTAATGACAAATAATTCCGTCACTTTATTGTTAGGTTGCTCTGCAGCAGTGTATACGTCAAGTTTGTTTCAAGTTCGCCGGGCAGGGAAGACGAGAAAAGGAAGCTAAAAGAACTGGGTTAAGCAAATGAAAGAAACGTAATGGCTGGCGTTGGTTTCTTTCTTTTGAGAAAGGCAGGGGAAATGTATCTAATATTATTTCACTCCACACTATAATGATCGACCTACGCCCAGATTGGGTTGTGTCCATACTACCAGAACGTAATTCGAACGCAAGTCGACGTATAACTGTATATAATCATAACTTTCACCCTGCCTCAACTTTACGTGATAAGAGAAAAGGATAAGCGATAAATTCCCGGATATCCTGTTTTGATCATGCGGGGAATTCGTGTTTTTTTTGTTTTTGCTTTTAATCATTTACAAGTTTTTATGTCAGCGTATGGATTTTCATGCTGGAGTGACGTCACTTCGGGTACATTCAAGTCTATTTTACTTACTGCAAACCTCGAATAAGAATTAACTGAGTCACACAAGCTTGTGAAACCCGGGTAGGGACACTATCAGTTTTATGTTTATTTTCAAGGTTTGTATGACTAAACTCTGTCAAAGGTTTGCAATGAAGGTAACAGCGTTCTGTAGGTAGTAATCTGACATTGATTCACCGTAGAGCCCCCCTCTCTCTCTCACGCACTTCCCTGATAACCACCGGGGCATGACGGTGACGAAGTATTTTGCTATCTGGCCATGGGAGAGTGTATGAGTCGATGGTTTTACCACAGGCCTGACTCAAAGTCATGATGAAATAAATAAATAAGGAAATCAGCATTTGTACCTAAGATCAGAATATCTGTGTGCTCTGATTAGGCTCAAAGTGTCGCCCACCTGGTCTTATGATCAAGATAAGAATGTATTATGTGTGTGCATTCATTATTCAAAGTGTCACACACACACTATGTATATATGTACGCAATATATACATATATACACACAATATATATATATCTTCCATAGGAATAGAGCACTCTGGTGGATGGGGAGTTTCTGCATAAATGAATATATTGCTTAAATTCAGCCCTACTGACCGTCCAGTTCCGTAGTCCAGAGGTAGGATATCAGTCTGAAGTGGAGGTTTCAATTCTGCCTCGTGGTGCTGGACGGAATAATGGAAAGTCTATAGCCACACTGAAGAGATGTAATTCATTGAAACAGCTGTCTGTGGATGACACAATAATATATATATATATACACACACACACACACATATATATATACATATATATATATATATATATATATATATATATATACACATATGTGTGTGTGTATACTAATACACATTTTATATTTATACGCACGCACACACACACACATATATATAGTCTACAATTTTTTTCTGATTCAACGATCTTACCGTGTAAACTGAAATTTGTTTACTTGTTTCTGCATTTACGCAAAAATTATAAGTGAAATTATCCTCAGAGAATACACATTTGCTTACCATGGTACGATTTGGGGAAACTAAAAACAATACTGCTGTTCCACCATGGCTCCCAGCACTATGGATCAAATACCACCTCTTCTCAAGTTATGATATTTTTATGATTCGATTGTTAGCTTGGATTGATATCAAAAGCTTCAGGACCTTTGGTACCAGGGTGGTACCCAGGTAAGAGGAAAGGTATCATAGCTCTCTTCTAACTAAACATCCCAATACATAATCTATCAAGTTTTACTGCTGTAAGAATCAACGATCATTATATTTCATAGATTTTTCCTGTTTAATTATATAGCTCTATTTTATTGATATTGAATCCTATATTATAAACGACAACATATCTTCCCCAAATACACTCTCACACACACATAACAGATATATTCTTTAAATAAAACATTCTATGCCAAATGATACATTCACCGTGTAAAACCGGGAGATCATTTCGAATAGAGTTTCAAATTAATATAATGCATTTATAGTTATTTCTGTCGGATTATACATCCATTTCTTGATATAATTGTTCACGTTGAGAAACAAATATAGCAGATATAGACAGTGAATGAACAAAATGAGAATTCGGGGTTACAGCAGTCATTTGGGCCTCTACATTACCTATGGCTGTTTAGCTCAACGGAAAGAGCCACGCTACGTTAAAGCGGCTACCTCACCTGTTGCAGGTTCGATTCTTACAGCAGTCCCATTTTCTTCTATTGTTTATTCTATTTATGCTGTGTAGGCCAAATGATGCACTCACCATGTAATAACAGGAATAATTTAAAATCGAGTTTCAGAGTAATATGACGCATGATATATATATATATATATATATATATATATATATATATATATATATATATATATATATATATATATATCCTGCTAGTCGTGTAAAATATGCCATACACGCTGATATAAACGTTTACTCCTATTTTAAATGAGACGAAAACAATCTTTTTTTTTGTTTCTTTTCAAGTTTTAAGAGAGTCACTGGAAAGACCCAAAACATTAACTTTGACACACACACACACACACACACACACACACACACACACACACACACAGAGGAATACAAAATGTTCAGGCTTTAAGCATGTTCGCAATCCATTTTTTATCATGTATTCATTCAAGTTCTCAACAACTGAAACATGCAATTTAATGAATCACAAACACACGCTTACAAGATCCCCACCACACACACACACATACATATACACCTATACACCTCCCCCCCGCACATCCTTTCTGTCTCATCTATTCACTAAGAAGGAAAATATTTCTAATCTATTCGATGACTTCCATCAAACCAATTCTGAACTTCCGCCATAAAAAAAATGACCGGAAATCACATAGCCGACATTCCTTTTTTCTATTTATCTCCTTCCGATTTCTTCCTTTACGTGTTTCGTTTCTTCAAATTACCCATTCTTTCTTTCTTTCTTTTTTCTTCTTTCTCTTTCCTTTTCTGTTCGTCTTCTTTCTTCTTTTCCCCTTTCATTCGTTCATTCTTCCTTTTTTTCTTCCCTGTCCATTCATCTGTTAATCTTTTCCAAGTATTGTTTCATTGTTAATAATATTAAGGTTTCTTTTTGTCTTTCAATGATCTTGTTCGTCCTTCGTTCTTTCTTTCCATCATCTATCGTACGTTCCTGATTTCTTTCTTTCTTTTTCTTTCTTTCTTTTTCCATATCTTTTCCGTATTGTTTTTATTCTTTCTTCCTTCTTTTCTTTCTCTCTGTTTTCCTCCCTTTTAAAAACTTCTAATTTCACTTTTAAAGCCCACCACCCAATCGATTTGACTCTCTCAACATTTACCCACTGAATTCCACTCCGTAATCTTCTTATTTCTTCCCTTTTTTTCCTCTCAGAGCCACAACTCCCGCTCTTTTCCAACCAACAATAAAACTTTTTCCTTCTGCAATTTCGTGGATGAATTATAACCAATAGAAATGCCCCCCCGACCCCCTCAAAAAAAGAAATTCGAAAATTCATCGTTCATTCCGACTGCCGACAAGATTACGACATCTCTTAAACAATTACTCGGTTTCTCAATTCCGGATCCTTTCAATATTAACTTCCCACAGACCCACCGCTTCTTTCTTCCAGTCCTTCGACGACCCTGCCATGACTGCTAGTTTCCTGCCCAGCCAAAAACCCCTCCTCCCGCAAAAAAAAAAAAATTAATTTTCTCTTACGTCTTCCTCTTTACTTTTCAATAGGTTCTTCAAATCTCCTTGTTGTCAGCAGCGTAATTTTTTTTGTAAAGCTTTCCTTCCTGTACGTACCCTTCCTTTGTTTTCTTCGACCTTTGTTTTTATTCTTCTATTTATTCATTTATGTTTGTTTATTTAATTTTTATTTATTTACTTTTGCCTCGATTTGATTTCAGGGGTTTTTCGCCCCCCTCCCCCCCCTGAGCCCTGGGCATTTGTTGTTCAATTGTGAAATTAGGCTTTTTTTTTTTCTTTCAACTCTAAATGCTGCTCTTATGCTTGTTACGGAAGATTATAACATCAAAATTAAACGGACCCCTTTCCTTCCTTTCTCCTATTTCAGCCAAGTCGTCAGTCTTTTTGTTGCTGTTATTGTCATTCATGACTCCCTTTCTTCACTTGATTTACTCATTTACTTACTTTGATACAAAATTTTCATTTCGTTTCCTGTTCTTTCAGACTTTCTTCACCATCACTAATCATTCTTTCTTTCTCCCTCGCTTTCTTTTCCCTTTCCTTCCTTCTATTTTCTACATGTATTCCTTCTTTCTTTCCACCTCTTTTTCTTTGTTTTTCTTTTTATGTCTTGCGTTCTTTTTTCCCCCTTTTTTCTGTCGGTCTTTCTTCCTTTTCCCCCTTTCCTCTCTTTCTTTCTCTTTATCTCTTCCTCCTTTTCTTTTCGTTAATCTCTTTCTTTCTTTCTTTCTCTTTTCTTCTGCCCGTATTTCTTCCTTTCTCCTTGCTTTCTTTCTTTTTCTCCTTCTCTTTCCCTCTGTCTTTTTTTCCGTCTTGCTTTCTTCCTTCCTCCCTTTCATTCTTTCTTTCTCCCCTTCTCTCTTCCCTTCTCTCTTTCTTCCCTTTTCTCTTTCTTTTTCCCTTTCTCTCTTTCTTCCCTTTTCTCTTTCTTTTTTCCCTTTCTCTCTTTCTCTCTCCCTCATTTTCTTTCTGTTTCTTTCTCTCTCTCTCTCTCTCCCATGCATATTTTCCTTTCTATCTTTCTTTCTCTCTTTCTTGCCTTCTTCCTATCTCGATTGCTTTCTTTCTTCTTTTTATCTTTTTTCTTCCTTTTTGTTTAAAATAATTTCATTTATTTTTTTCATCTCCAGATTTCTCATTTCTTTTCTTTTTCTTCTTTTGATTATACTCTTTTTCCCCTTCTTTCTCTTTGTCTTTCTTTCTTCGTTATTCATTTATTCATTATTATTATTATTATTATTATTATTATTATTATTATTATTATTATTATTATTATTATTATTATTATTATTATCATCATCATCAATTTTTCATGCCACTAGTGCTGCCTGAATCCTGCTTCGTTCTCACGTCTCTTTTTTTTCCGTATCGGCCGCTTGCTTCACACGCCTTCCGCCCTTGTCATGTGACCCTAGCAATTTGTACCCCCGCCCCCATCCCTGTTCCAACTTACCTTTCTCTTCCAATGCCGCTGTCGGCTCCACCTTTTCGGTAGAGCGTTAGATCTCCCTCTATTCTTACTGGCCAACTTGAAGTTTATTTAGCCACGCTGCTAGTTTCCTCTCCTCCAAACCCTTACAGTACCCCACCCCAATGGGGCCTATTGTCTGTTTTCATATCATCAGCCTTCGCTTTTGTCACCCCCTATTATTTAGGGCGGGCAGTGTAGAGCGTGTGGCATTTTGGAAGTGAGACACTTTTGAAAGTGAGAAGTAAAATGAGACCTTCTTCGGTGAGGACCTCGCTCGGGTTCCTGGTTGTACGAAGGCAAAGCATCTTTCGGCAGAGAAGACAACTGGGAGCACGCTAAAGAAAGAAAAAAGTTCGTCTTTTAAAGAAAATGAGTTTTACTTAATGTAATATTCCACATTTTATACCAACTATCGTGGCCCAGTGGTAGAGAGCTCAACCCAGTTCGATAGGCTGTGGTCCCATACACGGCCGAGTCACACTAAAAACCTTGAAACTGCCTCTCCACTGAGCACTCAACAAAAGGACTTGGATTGAGGAACCTCTCCCCGAAGCCAAGGGATTACGACCAAATCACGTTGGATACACCGGTTCTCGTATGATCACCAGAGTTAAACAGCGTCGAAGCTCTGACAGACCTAGCAAGCCGGATGTAGGTCTTACTAACAATTGTCCATGAATACCTAAACTCGGGACATTAACGATAGAATGATGATGCATCCATACAATACTCCATATGTCGAAGTAGTTGTAGCCACGGAGTAATGTATCTGAGATTCAAACTGATCACCCAATCCAGGTTAGAAGACAAGATCTATCATCACAAACAAGAATTTATTTCAGAAGATAAAGTATTATAAATAATCTTGTTTCAAATGATTTATAATACTTCGTCTTCTGAAATAAATTCAAGTTGAAATTCGAGTGAACTGAACAACCAGTTAATAATAACCATGACGCCAAAGAGATCTTGGATAGGGAATGAGTTTAAAGGTTTGATTTGGACTGACGCTTGCAATTAAGTTCTAGGTGTTTATTGGTAGGAATGGTCACGACTTAAGCAAGCCACCCTCCAGTATAGAGGGTCGTGAGTTCGATACGTCACCTGAAATTTATTCTTCTGATCCATGCCCTTAATTTTATTTACTCACTGCTATAGAATACCCAGTTTGTGTTTTGATGCGATAAAAAGCAACGACTATCAAGATGAAAGCAACTAGTAGAAATAATGGAGAAAAATTCATTTTGATTTTATTTTTCCGCTCCGTTCTGTTTACTAACGGTCGTAGATCGACGGTCTTAATAGTTTATGCCTCTCAATCTCACGTAATAGTAATCAGACACATGGTATGAGCATACAACTGTCTGGAAATAAATAAACTCGTTCTTTTTATGGATAAATATGGGTGTAACAGTCTAATTATTGTTACTACTGCCTGGTTGGTGAGGTAGATGAGAGGGTAATGAACCCAAATGATCATTCACTCTCTTCTCCGTAAGCCATCGTGACATGCTAGTGACAAGATATTTTGTCGAAATGCCTGATGATAGGACAGAACTTAGAGATGCGTATTCATTCCTTTCACAAGATTATTAGTAATCAAGTGGATACGAGTAGTCTAAGCTTGAATTCGAACCCAGTTTGTCGATTTCACATTCCGTGCTGGAAACTCCTCTGCAAACTTGCACCTCCAGTAGAAGTAGTAGTATTTACAGGTTGAGTATCCCTTATCCGAGACACCAAAAACCGAAATATTCCCAAATCCGAAACATTTAAATAATCAACATAACAATCTCAAGTGTAAAATTCCAGACTTGACCTCACTATAGCATAATTCAAAGACTAGAAACAAGGCCGATTTTAAAGGTATTGAGCTCATTCTGACTACAGTAAAAAGTTAGTTGTCTTTGTGTAATACTCTAGAAACGTAAAACCAAATTATCGTTGAAATGTCGAAAATGACTGCAGATCCCCTTATGGGTAACAATGATAAGGAAAGGAGACAGCTTATGTTTATCAATAGAGCAGAAAGTCAAGATATTGGAGAAATTGGACGGAAGTGTAAGTGAATTCCAAAATCCGAGAATATCTGAAATCAGATACAGTTCTGGTCTGAGGCATTTCTGATGAGAGGTACTCTAACTGTATCAATTTTGCATAACAACAAAAAGAGTAAAAAGAATCAGATCGGTAATCCGGACAACGCGTGGAATGAAAATATCTCGTCTCAAAATTACAGAATGTATCTTTGCTCACAAGAAGAAGGCAAAAGAGCGGATCTGCCGAAGCGTTGCAGTATCAACAAAAAGAATATGATCAATTGTATGAACGACTGTTTGGACGACTAGATATCTCCAGTGGGAAGATGTAAATAAGGAATATAGATAGAATGAACATATAAGGTTCGTCCGGAAAGAATACTACTATCTTGAATACATCCAAGAGTCGGCTGTATGGCCTTGATGTAACTTGGTAGTCAATCAGAGGGGAGCTTACTACTTATATGTTAACAAAAACCCTCCCGTGGAGTTACGAAGTCGGTGGTTGAGGGCTCAAAAACCTCCAATAACAGCGAGTTCTATCTCCATTCACATTGAATCTGCATAAATATGAAATTACATTCGTGAATCTACTTTTAACATTATTCTCTATGATGAGGAAGAGCATCATTTTATGCACAACAACTTGATATATTTTAAAATTATTTAATAGAAGTATTTCTAAATTGTTTTACTTTAATTCGCGAGGTAAATCAAAATTGTCCCCCCCCCCGTTTTGAATCAAAGATAAATGATCAGGTCTGGTTAATCACTAAATAAAAACTGTCATGTGACCAACGCCTTTTGGCAGCATATTGTGTTGGGGGTGATCGATGAGAAAAATGGAATAAAGTGTGATCAAGGAAATAAGTTACATCTCCCACCGAAAAAGTTTGAATCAATTTAGCGTAAACTCACATTGCGAATTGAGGGTTTGAAAATTGGAACCTGACAGAGGCTGAGGATATAGAGGTTACGATGAACAGTGATAATGTAAGACGAATCACAGCCTGCATGCCCCCTATTCCCTTATCTGGGGAACGATATGTATTTTGACGGTTTAATCACTACACATCCTTAACATCATGATAAATACCTACATTTAAAACTATGGATCACGACCAATCAATTGTCAATCTGTCCGTGGCACCCGCAGTTGGTGGACAAATTTTTGTGGATGACAAGTTTTGAAGGCTGACTTGAGCTTCTTCCGCCCTTCTATCCCAGATTGTTCTATCAAAAAATTCTGTTTATTTAAAAGACTCAAATTGGAAAGAACCCAGAGAGTGCATGTTTCTGTCAATGCCATTGTCAGAACTGTCCAGGATTTTATTTTTTGATCGGGCACTTCAGGCTATCAGAACAAAATGTTGGAGGAGGGAGCTCTTAAGGAACCAAGTCTGCCTGAATCTAAAATCTCAAGCTATGCCCCTGATCTTAATGTGATTGCAGATCAGTGACGTGTAGTGCTTTGCATCTTGGTCGAGCTTATGCACAAAAGTGTAAAAATATTTTAGTGTCTGTAAAAAGCAATGGGCAGTTGAAACTCTTTTGGCACAACGTAAGAAAGGCGGTCCCGATTATAGAAATAAGAGAATCAATGGAATACAGAATTTGGATAAAACAATCTAAATTTTGTTGTTATTTTATCAATTCGCTTATTTCTTTTTATTCGCTGTTTGTAACATCGAATGAGAGAGGATGTGAAACTTAACAATTTACAATCGGAACCGCACTCTTTACATAATAACAAAAAGGCTTTTGCTGTCTGAGCTTTTTACAGACACTAGAAAATTTTGCGTTTTTGTGCATCCGTAGCACAGAGCCAACCCAAGATACAAAAAACCATACGCCACTGTTGTTGGTGTTACTAGAATTATAAAATCCAGTTTAGGATTTTTGATGTTACGGCGTTTGTGGGTTACGATGAATAGTGGAATACTTGCACTACGGATGTTTTTTCCAGCTTAAAAAAAAGTATTTGATTCTTAAAAAAAATGCATCAAATAGACGTATGATTGAGTTTTTTTTCAGCATGAAACGGACATTTTGTGAAAATAATTAAACAGGTCTTATAGTAAAACCCAAAATGGAAAAAAATATACTAATTTACTTTAAATCAATATTTGATCAAGTTTTGTTTTGCAATATGAGATATAAATATTTTGAGATAACAAATATATAGATTCATAAGAAATAGCTAAATGTTGGATCGACATAACATCATCCGAATAATTGATATTTTTTTTTTTTTTCAATTTAAAAAAGGTTTTCAACAAAACGTTCGACGATGAAACATCTGGACACGGTTTCATCACATATAAGCTGCAGTTTCAGTTACATATACAGGAACCTTGAAGTCATGCAAAATAATTAAATACAGTTTTTTTTTAAATACCAAGATTAAACAAGATTTATGGTATCACCGATTATTATCAAATATTTTCTCTTATATACAGTCGTTCATACTCGATTGATTTAATCAAATATTTCCAACAGAGGAAATATCATCCTTTATCTATAAAATACAAGGCCAACATGAACAGAAAGCAAACCTCGATTTATCAGCAGCAGTTTTGGTTACGTTCTTACATAAAATTCATTAGTATTAAACATTATAATGGGTATTTAACGTATAGGGTTTTTTCCTTATGTCAGTCCCCAAGATAAGAGTAATTATAATTCCACAATTTTTAGTTGAAGATCTAAGAAGGTGTCTCAATACTGGTGCAGGTTAGCTAAAGTTGATGAGGTCAATAAAGACCTGGCATCGACGTCCACGGCCATTTTTCTAGCTGGGGTATATATTCAGAATATATCTTAACAACAACCTTGTTACCAGATAATAATAATAATAGTACAATCGTTTTATATGGGAAATCGAGGGTTGCTTAAAACAATTGTTCAGAGCCAGTGGGGTGTAAATGCCCATTTGGTCCCCCTAGCCCCTTTCAGTTCCAGTTCAACCTTAGTATATCCCTCTTCGTGGTGTTTCTCAGGTCAATGGGAATTACTTGGCGGTGCTCGTCTCCTCTCCAAGTAACATGGGGCAAGTTGTAATGGGTTACATGGTACCAGCAGCCAGGAATAATCCTTGACCTGACCTACCAGAAGAGGTGGAACCATTTTTCAGTCCCAGTTTGGAAACAGAGTTGTCCGACCTTTAGACTGGTTGCCAGCCAAGACTAGAAAGCCCAGACTACTCCAATATTGCTATTTACTAGCTATTTACCCAAAGCAGGGAGGATAAGAGTTGATTCATGCCATTCCCAAGCACACTTGTAAGAAGTGAATGTCAACTGCCTCAGCCGGAATCTGAACTCAATTTTTTGATTCCATTTCCCATACTGTTGGCTGTTAAGCTACTCACACCTCCTTAGGAAATATCAAATTAATAGAATGCTTCCTATTCTGAATCTATCGCTCCGTCATTTAATACACAGTATCTCCTTCTTCTCATTGTCATTGGGTCACGTTGGTAAAGCGTTTCAGTTACAGAGAGGACAAAAGAATGAAGAGCTTACTGCTTGCAAAGCGAACACAGAAGAAGGAAAATGTGGGATCAGAGTTGCCAAATTAGCCATTTATCGGCTAGATCTGGTCGATTTAAAAAATTCAGCAAATAAAAATTTACGATAGCCGATTGAATCTGATAAATGAAATGAAAGTAAGTGTACAATTTGAAAAAAAGTAATAATTCGTGATGGAGTTTTAGTATAAAGATATTTTCTTCAAAATGAAATACGTTAGCTGGAAATAGAGAAATCTAGCTAATTTAAAGACAGTTTTAGCTATAAATAAACTATATTTCACAGCACTGTGCAGAATAAGAAAGGTAGTTTTATCTTCTGTGTAAAGATTTGAGGACAATAGAGTTAAATCAATTCTTTTATTGAGTTTGATATCTTTTGAACCGTGGAATTTCCGTTGGTCACAACTAATATTTACTATTTATAGTCTCTCATGGTGGTCGCACTTTTTGACCTACTAAAAAATTTGATTTCTTGTGATAAAAATGAAAATATAAAGAGAAAACACAAAGCGTTTATTCTCTTTAGGGGGTTGGGATGGAGGTTCATCCTATATTTGTCATCGGAAATTCATTTTGCTGATTCGAATGAACATTTTTAAACACAGAACAATCAGACATTGTTGTATGTGGTTTCGTTGGACTTATTTCCTGTTGCTCAATTTTCCAAAACGTTTCGGTGGTGTGTCCACTGGTCCTTCACCGATGTTCTTTCGCCCGGAATGTGGAAACAAGTTCCTGTAACACAGGCTCCTTGTCCTACCCTACCCGTTCCGTCATTACCGTATTTTTGTTGTCTCCTTTAAACCATACGTATTTTTGAGTTGCTTCCTTTTAATTGATTGACCTTTTTTCGGGATCATACCCGAAATGTTTTGAGATGGTGAACAACAAGGATGAAGGAGATATAGTTCGACAATGCCGCTTCCAATAATTTAGACGAGAACAATAAGACATTATTGTAGAACGAAATTACTAAGATTCTGGCTTATTCGCTTTCAAATTTGAGTGTGAGAAAACAACCTTGCTTGAAGAATTTTTTAGTAGAGAGGGCAATGTTCCCCCCTGGTTTATAGTAATCAGCGTGCGGGGGTCAGAGAGGCAATGTTCCACCTATTTTTTTAATTGACGGCTGAATCGCCGGTGGCTGGGATGGTAGGATGTACAGGAGACTATGGTATAACAGAGAGAGGAACAGGGTCTGCGCTGTCTCTGTAACGACTCACTGCAAAATGAACGCTGAAAACTAATTTTACTTTTTCGAATAATCAATTAATAACTCTACCCCTGGTCCGACCGCTAAATTCATTATTTGATCACTTCAAATCTCTGCATGAAAGCTCTTTCAAGAAAAAATGGCTTCCCGTTGCTCCTCGTTGATTTTCGCTGCTTCTCGTACTTTACAAGGATCGTATCCCTAAACAAGGTCAGCTCATCCATTATGCTAAACTACGAGGTCGCCCAGAGTGCAAATTTCAAGTCTTGCCTAGGCCACATGAAAGTCAACCTGTAAACCTAAATTTCCTTTCAAAGTAATCGTCCACCCTTGGAATCAGTCGGACATTCGCCAGGGTGGGTGTGCATGGAACACGAAGACCCTGTAAATGCAAGGTTGCTGCTGGAGCTCTAGGGGTGCAACACAACTGAGGAACCCCAGAAAATCTTTAAAAAAATCTTCATCGTCATCGTAGCACCAGACGAGAGAAATTCGTGTCGTAGCCTACCACATGAACACAGTTCTGCGAACGATGATTCTTTAGAAGATTGCTCCACAGCAGTCGGACCATAGACGGTGTGCCTGGGCAATGGAGTTCTCAGTTGAAGTGCGACTTCCCTCAACCTTTAAACCAAGGGTTTGTATCCTATGGTTCACCGAGGCGGTGCGAATTGGAGTAGGGCTCTTAGGTTGTCGGTTTGACAAACGTATCCTTTTCCTGGAGAGTTAAGGAGAATACCACCAAATCACGTTGGATACATCCTCGATGTTAAGCAACGTTAAGCATGGTCAGTATCTACGTTTGGAATATCTGGTGTTATAAGCGAGAATGGTGAAATGAGTGACGCCACTTCGGGTGCTTGTTGTCTAAGTCTATTTCACATATTGTAAGCCAAGACAAAGACGTAATATGGGAGGGGAATCCCTAGCAGGGACCCAGGCTATTCCCTTTTTGAAGTTCCCCGCTCAAAGTTGTCTTGGGAAAGTTTGAAAAAAAAAGCATGGGCTTTTTTGGTGAACCAACTTTTAGCCACGTGACCAACACAGCCTCTTTTCCACAACATGCCATAAAAATCTTTTTGGGGCTTGCGGACGGCTTTCACTGGTGAATGTGGTAAAATTATACCCCCTTCATCCAACCTTCATTTGAGATAGGGGTGAGCTATCTCCTCCCACATTCCTTCCGAAGTTTAAACAAAAAAAAAACGAAAAACAAAACAAACAAAACGAAAAACAAAGAGCAAAAATTATTCTTAACCCTTGCCTTTAATTTTGTTGCACCGAAATTGGAGCTTTTTGCACCTTTTTTTTCTTCTTCGTGTATGTAAGCGTGTGATCGTTCCTCTCACCACCGCCGGCGCTTCACACTCTTCCTCGTTTTCTCTTAACTTTCACCTTTTTTTTCTTTCTTCCTTTCTGTCGGCTCCCTCAGTTCCTTTATTTACTGCTTCTCTGCTGCGAACGTTCTAACGCCTGCCATACAACGTCCTCTCGACACAGCCTCAGTTCGTTTCGTCTGTCCTCCTGCCCGCACTGTGCGCAGTACACTCACACCCACACCCCAAGGGCGTGTAACCACCGTGCGCGAATCGTGAATGCCGCGTGGGGGCGCTGGCAGCGTGTGACGGATGCGGGAATGAGCCGATCAGTCACGTGCCTCTCCTTCCCTCTCCCTTCCCGCCCTCTTTCTTTTCTTTTTCTTTTTTGCCTTCCTTCAAAAAGCGGACACGTCTGATTCAAATGTTTGACAGAAAGTTGAAAATGAGGCGTGATGGGTGTTTGAGAATCACGGCTTTCTTGAAACGGAAATGAATCTCTATGGACAGCAATTATGGTCTTGAGAAATATCATAAGCTCTACACTTTTTGATTTTTTATAGCTGTTCCACAAAACTGCCATCGAAACTGTCAGCACAGGTTTCTTCAGTTTTCAAGTGAGTCTGTGTGGCTGGTTAGGTAAGTATGTAAGTGTTACGCGTACAGGCCACACCAATTGGGCTGTCTTTGTACCAGGTGCACATTCTGAATTGAATCCCTCACTAAAAGTCTATTTAAGGGCTGGGGGATCTTTTTAAAAAAATAATGAAGTTTTTTGTAGACTAATGGGTAAAAGTTTGAATTTACTGTTTGAACTCCAATGATACGATTGGAAATAGACGACTGGGAATTGCAACATTTACTCCTTACCATGTCTACGAAAAGCTGGGAGTTCAATTTATAATGTAAGTTTATGCTAATTCGGTCGCTTAATTTGATTCCAGCAGCATTCACGCTCTCTCTTTTTTAAAAATTCAGACGTATCTTATTGATCGTTGCCAAACAAAAGACGAAAGAGGTGACTTATTTATTGATCAATCCCTTTCCCAATTGTTTTGATTGATCAACCCCAACACAGCACGCTACCAAAAGATATTGGTTACGTGATGGCTTCTACTGAGTGACTAACCAGACCGGTCTTCTCTTCTCTTTTCTTATCACTTTTTTCACTTAATGGAAATAAAAGAAAGACAATTCGGTGCGCTCTTGATCGGACAGATAGTTTCATCGATGGATTCAAATTGATATAACCATACAATGTATGATCACTCTTTTCTCTCAAAAGAGATTCGCAGAGAAATTGATTCATAATCGGTGCTCAGCAGATTCATCCTTGTGCCTAATTATTCAGTTTAAAAAAAAAACAAGACATAACGTCATCCACAAGAATAAAAAAGTGCATTTGTGCATTTATATTTTGTCCGTAACGCCCCAGATGAAATAAATATTCGCAGTGCTATTCGTGCGAATTGTTAAAACAGTGGTCTTCAGGCATCATTAAATGGTCCTGAGAAATATATTGATTTACACGAGGTACACCGACTGTGTAAATGGAATTAAACCAAAGCATTTCAGCAGTCAATGAACGAAACTTTAATCAAAATAAATAAGGAGACTACTCTGTAATTAGTATTTGATAGTTATTTCCCTTGACAAATGTTACAGATAAAAGATCGAGACATAAACAAGGCGTATTATTCATGAAGATCAGAAGAATCGAGTTCTCCGCTTGGTACAAAGAACGCAAAAACGTAAAAACTTACTTAACCAAGTTTGGCACAAGGCTAGACTTGTGGAACACTCAATAAGGGTCAAAGTCGCCTTCGATAGTTTCTTAAATGTGCGCACAAACCATAGTGCTATTACAGATGTTCAAGTCCCTCCTGATGTTAAGCGAACTTCATTATTGAAATATTTTTCTTTGAAATTAGCCTCATTTCTTTTGTAGAAATAAATAGAATAGGTCTGGTTAGTCCTTCAATAGAAACTGTCAGGTGACCAATGTCTTTTAGCGGCATGCCGAGTTGAAGGTGATTAAGTAATGAATTGAAAAAGGAGACGATTATTGAATGAGTTGCTTCTCTCGCCTTTTGCTGGGTGATGATCACTAAAAAGTCCGAATTTTCAGAAAATGAGCTTGGTAAGTGAGCAAACTTTTTTTTTTACCGAATGCTACGAAAGGTTGTGATCCAAGAATAATATCTCATACCGCCTATGATCTTCACTTGGATGCACAACCTGGTCAACTAGTTACTAGAAATCTACTGGCTGCTGAACTTGTAAATCGATGCTACAGCAGAGAATCGCTTTCTGCCTCACCCTTTAATTGGAGGTATTCTGTGTTGTAAATCAAGCCAAATCGAGCTGAATTCATCTAAGACTCAAAACATCAAGTGGTTCCTGCCAATTTAATAACTTTTCTTTATGCAATTCATTGTCTGTGTTTTAGTGAAAGGTGGTTTTTATTTTGATAATTAAAGAAACAAAATTCTTGGCGGCAAAATAATTATATCACTTCAATACTACTTGATTATTGACAACAGATTGACATTTGCCATCAGTAAATACGACAGAATTAATAGTTGAACAATAAATGGCTAGAACTAGAAAACGAGATTACTCGTCATTTTAAATACGTAACCTAAACTGAATTTGAATGTCCGATGTTTCAACAAATTTTAGAATCTACGCAGCTGGTCTTGAGTAATTTTACAGTTTTTGCAATTTTTGCTTTTTTTAGTGATTTTCTGAGTCACTGCAACTGGCACTGCCCTCAAGTTTTGCATTTGTTTGCTCGTCCCTGATGATATGCACTTCATGTAGGATGGAACTGCCTATTTTTCACAGGAACAGTACTGATAAACCTTTAACACATCCACGTGAGATGATCTTGTTCATCGACACTGGTCGGGCGAGCAGTGCAGACGGAAATGAAACAAAATCAGACCTTTTAATTATAGATAGATGGAAATCAGAACATTGTAATTGGAATGAGTGCAAATGTAAACTCAACAATATTACCCTTTTCCCCAAAAACTAACTAGGTAAAAACCTACCAGGGAATCCCGTAAGTAAACACAGAAAATTTAATGGGGATATGTTGTGCAGTTCCCAAGTTACCGTGTCACATACAAACGGAAATTTGATGAATCATGGTAGGATTGTTAACTTGTTAGAAGACAGCTGCAAAGCTAAATCCGTAATGTAAACTTTCAGATTGATATCTACTGAAGGAATCGAGAACAATTGCATATTGTTAACCCATCAACTACGGAAGGTAACGAAAGGTAATAATCATCCATTGCAAGATAAAAGCCCTTGTCCATTGCAAGATAACCCATCGCTAATTATCCATTGCAAGATAAAAACCCTGAATCACAGATAGAAAGTAAAAAGCAGTCAGAGAGCGCACACCTATGCCAACATCGTTGCCACTAAAAAAACTGAATGAAAACCGGTTCATATATAGCTACGATGCAGGTCAGGTGATTCTAAATGGATCCACAGCTATTTGTGAACACTTCTTCAATCAGAAAAAAAAAATCGGAAGTTTTAATGAGCTGCAATGACGCAGCTGAAGGGTTGAGAAATAAAAAAAAAAAATTCCTCAACCCTTCAGCTGCGTCATTGCCGAAAAGAAAGGATCGCCCTGAAGGATTGTAATTTCAAAGGCGACAGACAGTTTATATCGGATGTGAATCATTGAGTTTAGAACTAGTGACCCAGTGGAAGACATTCCGAAAATGACTGACTGCTCCCATGTTGAGATGGTGGTCAAGTGGACTGGGCGCTTCGGAAAAGAGAAAAACATATCAGAGAGAGAGAGAGAGAGAGATAGAGAGAGAGAGAGAGATTCGCCTTTATATGGAGTGAGGAAAGGAAATGTCCTGTTCCTAGACACACACACACACATGCGTATTTATAAGTTGACAATAGGGGAAAATAGTTGTATTTAAATTGTATATACTATTGTTGCGCCTTCCGACTTGGTCAAAATAACAATGTTTAAATGAAAGGCCTCGCGATATCATAACGCGTGAGCGCAAATGCCAAGTATTTAAAACTACGAAGAAACTGTAAAGCAAAAAATTAAATGAACATCTCAATATTGCTTCATCTAAAATTGCTACTTCGACAAAGCCTAAGGGCGAAACAAGTTAGTAGAGAAAATTTATTTTGAATGCAACTATTTTTCCTTATTTTCAACTTGATACCTATTGTCTGACATATCGTATCCAAACACACACGCACACACACACACACACACATACATATTTCGAGAGGGAGAGGGATATAGAGAGAGCTTTCACACAGCTTAGCTTAACCTGACAAAGGGCTGACAAAGTCATTCCCAGCAATCCCCAAATGATTATGTCATCTCTATAAAATCCTTCAGCTTTATTGGTCAGTGAATATGGCTTCCCTTGAAATCCAAAATGCTTGTAAAGATAATAGAGAGAAATATCAGGTGAATTTGGTGGATGCTGCAAACTTTCATATCCCCATCCTTTAAGCTTAGTGGCAGTCAGCTGAGCAGTGTAGGGTTAGTAAGTGTCTTTAAAAAGAGATTAAGACCAGGTTTGGGCCTCCTTCGAGGTTCACCATTAGTATCCATGTTTCTAGACCTAAACCTTACAAACTGACACTGAACAGTTCGCACTGCAGTAGTATTCACCCCTAAACCTGCCTCAACATTGTCGGACACTTGAATAGTATTATGTCCTAATCTGAAATCGTATTTTGAGGTTAGACAGTTTCTGTTACCGCTTAAAAATTCCGATGATAGAATATTATATCTCTTTTCACATTGGATCTGTATAAAAAATACAATTACATTCGTAAATCTTTCTCTTTTGGTATTATTCTCCATGAATGAAAACGACATTTCAAATGTAACAATCTGATAGTCAAGTGTGCGTGTATGTGGGTATATGTTTGTGTGTGTGTGTGCGGGGGTCTGTCTATGAAACGGCCTCTCGAAAGCCAGGCTTTTATTTTCATTGGGTTTCTGGCCACAAATATCCAGAAACCTTATCCCTGGTAAAACAAGGAGGTTCACAGTCTTGCCTCTTCTGCAATTTCTGAATTTGTCCTGTAATTGGTTCCGATGACTTCGATAATGATAGAAAACTTTATACTTTATTCTTCTTCTTCTGCTGCTATTATTATTATTATTATTATTATTATTATTATTATTATTATTATTATTATTATTATTATTATTATTTGCATTTGCATTTGCATTTGCATTTGCATTTACATTTTCACACCAATTGCCTGGGGGTCACCGCTAGAGACTGAGTGATAGCAAGTCTCCCCAAGTCTCAAGCCCTCCAATTCACTGCTGTGCTGTGGTTTACAGTTCCTCACTAGTTACCTGGTGGTTATCACTGAAGGCTGAGTGACAGTAAGTCTCCCCAGGTCTCCAAGTTTTGGCATTTTCACAGCTATGTCTATTATTTGGTAGATTCTCTGTCCTTTGTCCACGATTAGCAAGTCCGGTCTTCTCGCTTAGTTTGGATGTCAAAATCCAAGAGTAATTAGTGGTTTTCATTTTCTTGGTTTGTCCCGGGTTCGTGCTGATACCATTTGTCGAATCCCAATCGTTTGTTTATTTCCCTTTGTATAACTGTTGCTACCCTGTCGTGTGTGTCTTTGTACACCGTCTGGGCCAGTTTCACTTTTGCTTCAAAACGAAGGGCGATGTCTTCAAAATTCTGTCTCATGCCTTTCTCCACGTGAGTGACATTTCTGTCTCTTTGGTTTCTATCAACCCTCTCCTTGATATAGTTTGCTGTAATACATTCGTTTTGAACTGTCATGATGAGCGCTTCCGTTTCTCTCTCGAGGTTTCATTTGCTTAGGCATATGCATGATTTCTCTCCTCCGATATTTTGTATCAGTCTTTTGAATTCCCCGGATAGTTTTCTTTTGTTCCCATTTTTCTTTCTTTGTTGTCGGCTTTATTACTCCCTAATTTGCTACATTTTTGTTGTTTGTGGCATTGCTTCGGGTGTTTTATACAATATCTCTGCTGATTGCACATACTTTTCTGATGCAGTTTTGGCCTTTTGGATAAAATTTTCTATACTGATGAGTCCTTTTCCGCCTTCATTTTTCTTCACTAAAAGTCTGTCAATGTCATCTGTACGGTGTACAGCCTTGTGCATCGTCATGAGCTTCCTCGTTCGCCAATCAATTGATTGGAGTTTTTCTTTGGCCCATGCTAGAAATTGAGCTGGGTATCTCACTACCAATAATGCCCATATGTTCATTAAATTTCGGCTATTTACCTTTGTCTCTAAAATTTTTTTATCCTCGTTGGGTATTCCTTTTTTATTTTCTCTTTCATTTTTTCCTGTTTTATTGGATTACATTCGAGAACTCCCAGATATTCTTATCGGTCCAGCGTGGTTAATGCTCTGATTATTTTGTTGTTGTACGGTAAATCGATTCCTTCTGATGCAATAAAACTTGCATTACCATTTGCGCGCATTTTTCCATTCCGAACTCCATCCCAATGTCATCGCTGTATTCTTTCACTTTGTCGAACCACATTTCGGGCCCTTCCCTGTTCTTTAGAAATAGCTTTATGTTGTCCATGTGCATAAGGTGGTTGACTTTCCCCTTCGTTTCGGAGAATTTTCGATAATCCGTTTCCTGGTATCGTGTTTTTTTACGAATAGCTGGGGACAGAGATTTCCCTCTCTATACTTACCTTTATTGAGGTTTTCTCCTTATCAGCTGTCAGGTCAACTTTCCAGTTTTTCATAGAGTTGGCTACGAATCTGACCCCTGGTCCGCTGATTTGGAATATCCTGACACATTCGAGTATCCAGCTATGTGGGATGTTATTATAATTATTATTATTATTATTATTATTATTATTATTATTATTATTGTTATTGTTGTTGTTGTTGTTGTTGTTGTTGTTGATGATATTATGGATAAGGATATTTATTTGCCTCCTACAAAGACAAAATGTGACAAAAGTTCGAGTCTAAATTGAGGACCCTCACAAATACGTGTGGATGGTTCCCCTAAAGTGTCCAGTTCCCTCAGCACTTCCCCTTTTGGAACTCCCCAGACACAATCTTTTCGATAGATCAGATAGATATGTCTACGTACAGATTGATGATGATGATGCTGATGATAATCATAAAAAAGTACACTTTGGTTGGACATCTTTTGAAAATCCCCTGTGTTTCTATACTGTCGAGTGGAAGTAATTCTCTCCGGGAAATTGAATATTGATAACAATCCTCCAAAGAAATCAGGATTGTCCTCCACATTCTTTCCTTCAACAAATACTCCACCAGCATCCCCCAGCACCACCCACCACCATCTGTGTTGGAGGAAACACTTTTAGTGACACTCCTACTTTCAAACAAAAGCCTTTTTTACGCCACGCCGTCAGATTTCCGAATGATTTTTCGATGGTGACAGAGACGTACCTAAGTGCCACAGTTATTCCAGAATCTTTGTTGAATATTATTTAAAAAAGGAAATTTTTGTGACAAAGTGACATTTTCGAGACAACAATTTGTGGTTGGGTTATTCCCCCAAATATATTTTTGAACAGGAGATGGCGAGAACACTTGTAACAAATGGGACTATTTTTATTCGACATCGATTGTGACCTGACCAAAGTTTGCAAAGTTTTAAAATAGGGGCTCTCAAACTGGGGCACAGGTACCCCTAGGGGTACGCAAGAGAAAGTAACTCAAGTAGCAGCAGGGCATTGCCCGGGCCCACATCCGCATTATCTGAGCCTCGCCCAGGCTTGCAAAATTTAATCTCATTAGAAAACGTGCTGAAAACCTGAATCATGAAGACATCGCCCTTCGTTTTGGAGCAAAAGACCAAAACATGGGGATTGCTGTTGTGTGGTTTGTGCTACTGCAATCCATAATCCACATTGCCATCTTTCACGTCTCATTCTTTTTTATTCATTGTAACTTAGCAACTACATTGAGAGATGACTTTGGATAAAATATCTATTGTTTTGCGTAATTCTAGCTGATTTTCTTTTGATAATTAGCTCTGGTACACGCACGGGCTACGGTCATTCATTTATGCGAGGTACGTATATTGAGTTACAAGCCGATCCTCATCATCAAAATGTAAGATTAAATGAAATGAAATGACCAACATATACACGTCTATTGTCCGTGGTTTGCAATCCATTTCATTTTGTATTCTATGAAAGAACAACCGAAACACAGATGGGTAGGTTAAAGGGGTAGATCTGGGAGATTGAACTTGATAACCACTGTTTCAAAAGTATGATGGCTAAATTTCTTTTGACATCAAAATTGGCATAAAAGGTGGATGTATCAGCAAACACCTTGAGCTCACGTTGATACAACAATAAGTCCGTAGCCTAATGATGGAAAAATAAGAACCATTAGTTCAACGATGCGTTCACCATCTGTGGTAGTATTCGCAGCAAAAGGAGGTGAGGGAGGAGGGAGAAGAGCAAATAGTCTTCCTTTGAGTCGATTTATTCTCTTACATGAAAAATACTGCAATATGTAAATAATTTGCCTGCATTATTTTCAATAAAAACTGTAAATAGCCATTCATGGCGTTTTTCTGGCCATTTTTGACTATTTTAAAATACAAAAATGAGGACCTTGAGAATTCTTTTATTACAGCATTAGCAACAGGTCAAAAATCATTTGAGAAAGATATTATTCAAATGACATCACACCTTTTCACAACATCACACCTTTTTCGATATATTGACAGATATTGGAAAATGGGTGACTGAAATGACAGGTAATTTAACTCAAGGATTAACATACGATAGGTAGAAATGACCTCTTGTGACATTTAAAGATCAGTTTAGGGTCGTGTATATATTTATTTACATTGATGGGTCTGGTGAAAAATACATTTAATTTACACAGCAACTTCCTTGTCAATGCACTTAATTCTTTTATGAATATCAAACACAATGATCGAACAATATACTGTGAAATTTTCACCTCAAAATTCGGCTAATAGCTATGGTTCAGGCGACAGACTTATTGATCCACCCTTGTAATCATACATAAATCGTTGCAGAAAGCCACAATACTCACAAGGGAAAACTCTTTTATTAAGATATCGCAATAATTCGAAAACTTCCTTCCCGGGGTGGATCCAGGGAATCTTCCAGATTCTTCCTGAAGACCCTAAGAATTCCCCGAAAACGTTTATTTATACTATTTTCTTTTCGTTTCAACAAATGACAACCATGTCTTTCCCTTCAGGTGACCAGAAGCCCATAAAAAATCAATTCGGCTAATCGTTATTTGGGAAATATCTCGTTGGGAGATAATGAAAGTTTAAAATTATCTCATCAATCATCAGGTAATCTAAAACCATAAGGTCAACTTGTAAGGATTTGTAATACCGCTCACATTTTTAGTAGAAGGGAGTGTTATACCTTTCTGAAATGCTCGAATAACAAGGAAACAGAAAAAAATATGTCAGAAATTTTAAAAATGATTTTCCATATATTTCATAAACCACACCAAAATTTAGTCATGAGTCTCTATGACCGAATATGGTTGAAAAATATTTTTGTGTTTTTTTTTGTTTGTTTTTTTGTTTGTTTATATTCACTCCTATCTGTTTAGACGATATCTCCCATTTTTCTCATTGAATATCAATGAAGTTTGCTGGAAAGATAAGCCACGTGGCAAAGAAGTGATTATATTTTGGGGAGGATCCAGAAATTCGTCGAGAGACATTATTTCCGTTCTAATATTTCATACATTTCTGTATTTACTAACGTCTGTCCACTTGGTATCTCTAAACGTTTTGAATGAATTTCAATTAAATTCTTTGGAAGAGCGAACCAGATGATAAAAAAGAGGTGATTGAATTTAGGGGCAGATTCAGGAATTCCATACGATATCTCCAAAAGTTCTGAATGAATTTCAATGAAGTTTTAAGAGAAGGAGATATTGAGAGATATTTTTCTTTTTAATATTGTATACATCGATGTATTTCCCCATGTCTGTAGACACGATATTTCCGAAAGTTCTCCATGAAATCCAATGAAATTATGAGAAAGAGTACACCACGTGATTATAAAGAGGTGATTGATTTTAGGATAGATCCAGGAATTAGTTTTTAATTCAGAGACATTTTTTCATTTTTTTCTTCATACTTTCTGCTTTACTAATGTCTGTCCACATAATATCTCCGGAAGCTCTCAATTAATTTCAATGAAGTTTTGTGAAAAATCGGCTCTGGGGTAATGGGGGAGTGATCCACGTATTTGTCTATTCAGTGTATACTGCTGTTTGATGACATCAATTACTGATGGATTAAAAGATGATCATAATTAATACTTTAAGCTTTAAGTTGTGTATCAATATTATGGAGAAAAATTAATGATTTCATTATCATCTGAATATAAATCTATCAAAATCTAAAGAGTTCACTGATCAGTTTCCATAAACATAGTTGATGGTCATAACTGGAAGAAATGTACATTCACAGTCGTCCATTTTGAACTTCAAAGTTCATAGAAAAACTGGCAACAATTTTCCTCCATCTGGACGCATGTTATTTATGATTCAACTTGGTTTCGAAGATTATTCCCACCCCCAGCCAAATGATGTTCAACTTTCCGATAGACTATTCATAGAGAATTTCACTTTTCCATACATAATCATTGAAAATGATGTGAAAATTGACCAACCAAGATCAATAATCATTAAAAACATGTTTGTCCGGATTATATTTATAATCTGTAAAATTCACAAAATGGTGGAAAAAAATTGTTTACCTATTTTTATTTTTATTTACGGCCTAAGCTTTCCCACAAGGTTCTACTAAAAGACTTGTACGGAAACAGAATTCTGTTACAAATCAGTCCAAGTGCTTTCATGGCTCAGTAAGAGAGAAACTGTCACTGCATCACCTCTTATCAGGCATTATGTTGCCACCCTTCGCTAAGAAAGCTGTGAAATTATTTCTGAAATATTTACTAATGGCTTCTTGTATCTACGTGAGCAGAGACGGCGCGTGAGTCCAGCAGATCCTGCAACTAACGGAGAAACCCTGAAAATTTTTAAGTATAATCTAAAAAATCTTAAAAAATAATGTCATAAAGTTTTTTAAAAACTCTACAGAAATTTTCAGGGGTGTGCAGTCGGACCGAGCACTGCAATTGTTTTAAGCAAATTTCAAAAAATGAGCCCCTTGAAAATAAGAAACATTTCCGCGAGTAATTTGTTTCTTTTTGAATAAGAATTTATTAAGAAGACTGTCACAAAGTCAACTTTTTTATACCGTACTGATGGCAGAAAGTTAAAAGTCCAGTTTAGTATAATAAAGTTACCTTTTATTAATTTGAATGTTTCTATCTTTTTATGTATTTTTCTTGTTTTGTTTTTAAGCTATTTTTACCGAGCACATCTTTTATCTTTCATAGGTTCTCTAGCCTTTCTTTGTTTGTATTATAGTAGGTTATTGGAACATTCATGGTCCATTCATTTCTAGGCATCTATGCAGCTTTTCACAACCTATTTTAAAAACGTAATTAAATCTAAAAAATAATTGTTTTTCAGTTTTTTTCTTGTTTTTGATAGAAGGAAAAAATCCAAACAATTGTCTAAAAAAGAAAAACAAATTTTCATTGATGATAACGTAAGATCGAATTGTTTTGAAACAGTGTTTCCGTGTTTTGAAAATTTACAGGCAAAACATCAATTGACAGCTTATTCACAAAAAGCACGTTAGAATTATATATTATAAAGTGGCGCTTGGAAGCGTAACTTGAACTTGAAATTAAATTTAGATTTAATTTGAAGAAAACAACAATAATAAAAGACATGAAAGACTGAATCCAAATCGTGTCAACAATGATTCTTTTAATTTGTAAAGAAAAAATAATCGAAACAAAAGTTGACCTCTGACCTGGTATACTTACAGAAAAGCTTTTAATGAAGAAAAACAAACCCAAAACAGATAAAAATACTTCAATGTGTCATGACATTAGGATAAACGCAATTCCATTACGGAACAAACAATTTTTTCAAAAATATCGAAAAAATAAATTTCAAATTTGAAAAATACCTTGTAAAATAATTTCAAAATATAAGTCAGTTGAAATAAAATAACAATTTCCAACAAAAGAGCAATGTTTTTCTTTATTTTCAATTTAAAAAAAACAAAAAACTTCCTAATTTTGGATAGTATCTCAGATTTTTCTTTTTCAAAAAGGTAAACAGGATTTATATTTCCATGGACTTGTCTTTCATATGTGTAAAAATAAGTAAAAATACGTAAAATAAATCTGAATTAAAGGGGAAGGGATAGAATCACAAATAAAGAATATTTTTCTTCGAAATTTGGATATTTTCGTAGCATTTTTGAAGTTTCAAATTTTGATTGACCCTCAGCTGGCAACTTAGTTGTTGTGGGTGATCAATTAAGAAAAAACAGAAAAGGGATGATCAATTAATAAGGTCTCTCACCTTTTCTTGGATCCCTAAAAGTCTGACTTTTCAAGGCCGGGAACAAACTGGGGACCAATGTAGCATAAACTTATATTGGAAAGTGCCGCCCCTAACACGCACACACGCTTAAAACCTATTCGGAGGCAATCTAAAAAAAACAAACACCAAGACATAATGAGGAGTAAAGGTTTGACTTTTCAGCCCTCTAGCTTCATTAGTGTGTACTGTAGGCGTCATACCTACAAAACCTACCAGCCAGCTAGCCGGCCGAACCTGCTTGAAAACTGAAGAAACCTTGTTGACGGTTTTGGTGACAGTTTTCGTTGGCAGTTTCTAAAAGTATTCAACGAAAGTTCGAATGCCATTCTAATTTGAAAGATTATTGATCTTATAATCAAATAAATAAAACTAGAAAAAGAATCAGATTAATAATCCGGACAAATCTTGAAATGATAATGAAATTCTACTTCCATGCAAACTATGCACACGCACACACGCACACACACACACACACACACACACACATATATATATATATATATATACTGAAGAGATGTAATACATCGAAACAGCTGTCTGTGGATGACAAAATAATTAATGCTCCTCTATTCAGGATTGAGCACTCTTTAAGTGAGGTAACTCATTCATTGTAAGCTTACGCAATGCTCTTCCATAGGAATAGAGCACTCTGGTGGATGAGGAATTTCTGTGTAAATGGATATATCGCTTAAAATCTGCCGTACTGACTGTCCAGTTCCGTAGTCTAGAGGTTTGATATGGGATAATGGAAAGTCTAAAGCCACACTGAAGAGATGTAATACATCGAAACAGCTGTATTATATAAATAAATATATATGTATATATATATATATGTATATATATATATATATGTATATATATATATATATGTATATATATTCCGAAACTGCTGTCCCATGGTAGACAACTGATGAGCCAATGGAAAAAAAATTCAGTTTTAGATTTATTTCTTTGTTTAAAACATATCAACCTTCAGGGCGCTTTACTTGCTCATAGACAAGATATTTTATATATTTTTTTGAGTTTTTACCCTTGAAATTATTTTTTTATATTCGTTCCAGAAAAATATGAATTTTGTTTAAGTTTGGACGACGACTGACCAACGTAGCAAACTGTTGGTTGGATGGATAAATGTAGAATCAATATTTGAGATCCTACAATAGAGTCGTTAGTTCTTTGGGCTACAAGTATTTCCCTCTCTCTCTCTCTATATATATATATGTATATATATATATATATATATATATATATATATATATATATAGAGAGAGAGAGAGAGAGAGAGAGAGAAATGGATATATGAATCGACAGAATGATTATAAATTGGGTTATATTATATTGAAATGATCTTCCGTTATTACACAGTGAATGTATCATTTAGCCTAAACAACGTAAATAGAATAAACAATTAAAGAAAATGGGACTACTGCAGGAATCGAACCTGCAAATGATAGAGTAGATGCTTCAACATAGCATTGCTCTTATAGCATTTTTCATGTTTAATGTTCGATTATGTGATTAAAAAAGTCAGGGGCACCCCAATCCCTGGGGCAGTGGGGGCAGTTGGTCGTGGTCATCTTGACACGGGGTCAGCGAGAGCCACCGTGTGTATTCTAAAAAAAAAAGTTCAAGACATACTGAATCAAATATTCATTTCTAATCACCGATTGAATAAAGAGATTCTCATAACTTCACAAACATTTTCAGTGTTAGATAAAATCTTTGAATTATTCAATTGACACGTGTTTTCCTTATTATACTGGAGCATCTCAAAGTTCTTGCGTGAGCTGTTTTTTGCGTTCATTGCTTTGAATAGAAATACAAGTTTTGCTTAGTGAATGTGAGATTTTAATGGTTCTCTCAATGCTGCCAAATATGGTTTGTTATTTATAGTAACAAAAGTTCTCAAATTTTTTATAAGTTGAAAAATTCGAAATATACGAAGCAAACACCTGTGTCTCATCAAATTCATTTCCTCTCACGTTATGGAACAAATAAGATGTAATAAATTTCTTCTTTCATCTTCAATTGAAAATCACTGACTGGACAAGGCGTTGGCGAGCTATACAATACGACAAAATGTCCTTGCATGAACCCGATCGTAGAGTCACGTGTTCCATGCCAAATTAACCCTCTTTTGGCTATATCTGGCTGGCTTTTCCCAATTTATCCGCTAAAATCTACCAAAGCCAAAAATCTGGCCAATTTTTAAAATGATTCGAAATTTTGATAAAAGTAAATGTTTAATTTTCATAAAACATCTGTTTTGGAATCTTGGTTATTTTATTTGATAAGCGGACTTTAAATGTGTACCGAAAACATTTTAGCAATAAAATAAGCGGGAAACGAAACCTTAGTAGATTTTAGCCATTTTTTAGCCACCAAAATAAAAATGTACGCTGTAACAAATCATTCATCATCATCAGTCTTTTAACGTCCGTCGTCGAAAAAGCAGCCCCGTCCGAAATTGTTTCCCTGGACAAAGTCCAGATATTTCCGTTGCATTTCACTTGCTTTTAATTCCACTATCTGATGGGTCATCTTTTCTTTGTATTTGGTGACTGAATCCAGGGTCGATTAGAGGGCAGAGTGGCGCAACAGGGCCCATGAGTAATCTACAGGCTCATGAACAATGCTTCCAAAATATTTTACGTTGAAATATTATGCAACTTTGGATTATAGACTGACAAAACATTGAATTAATGGAATAAAACTCCAAAATTTGAACTGGAAACTCCTTTGAAAAAAAACTTCGCCGTTTTTTACATTAGTATCGAACATTTTATTAAAATCCGATGATTAGATGATTTTTGGTAGAATTTCAAAGTTAAAGTGTTTTCTTTGTATTTCTCTCAGAAGTACCGTGATCGTACCTTCAGTTATGCTTGGACTTTGGAAATAAATTAAAATTACGCAGTTTTTGGTTTCAATGATTAGTGAGTGAAAGCCTTATAACAGTGTCATCCTGGGTATAAATCTTTCTCTCGGTGGCCCTGACTAAATTAGATCTCGTATAGATATTGGCTAAGTACCAATATGTCATCCCAGCAGATCACAGGGTGAGGAGGAAGAATGAAATATGGAAAAAATATCAGGACCTTGCACGAAGGCTGCAAAAAAATTGAAACAGGAAAGCGAAGTTTGAGGTAGATTATGGACGCTGCCAAAAACCTCTGCAAGTTGGAGATCCGAGAAAGACAGGGATGAAAAAATGAAGTATCGTAGAATGCAGAGAATAATGCTGGAGATTAAAGGAGAATTGTTGTCACTCATCCCCGCGATATACCTGATGTGAAGCGACACACGGAATGACTTTACGGCGTGAGCCGTGTCCCCTATCCTCAAGCCTCTCCTTCACATAGCGCTTCTCAAACTTCATTCACTCGCGACTTGTGTTACCGAGTAAAAAAAATTGTGTTAGTTTGATTACTAAGGAGATAAAAAAACAACTCCTAATTTCAAAAAAATCTTAATTCTTAAAAATGGCCTAAAACACCCCCAAATGGCGAAAACCTTTTTTTCTGTGTTTGCCAGAACTGGTCTTTAGTTGCAATATAAGAGTAACTAATCCTAGGAAAAAAAATGTCGAAAAATTGCATTATTTTCATAATCTACCATAAGTTTTACGGTGTCTATGACGGATATTAGAAAAACTTATTAAAATCAAACAATCAAAATGTAACAAATACGAAATTCATTTTTATATTGAACATCACCGAACCATTTTATATTAAGCACCAAAAGAAATGCAATTTTTGTTGATAGATTTGAAGAAAAAAAAAAAAAAAAAACTTTAAGTAGATAACCATTCTTCAAAAATGATTTCCTAATATTTCTGTTCCTCCTAATAATCTTTACTGACACTTTTTCCAGGGTTGGGGTATATATTCGGATAATATCTTACTGCCAACCCT
>OY735211.1:1735000-1747500 GCA_963457665.1 Thysanoteuthis rhombus | reverse complement strand
TGTCTCTTCTTGTTTGTACTTCCTCCTCTACTAATATCAGTAAGTATGTATCTATGTGTGTGTATATTTGTATAGTCAAGAAAGCTTTACAGGTTTAAACACCAAACATTAAAAAACTTTTTCAATAGATTTTTTGTGTCACTTCAGTCACCCATTTCACAATATCTGTCAATACAATTAATGTAATCTTCAAAAGTGTTTTTCTTTGTTTCCCCTATACTTTGATATAATTCTACAATGTATAAATTGTCTTTTGTTGGGATCATCAGTTGTTTACCATGTAACCGTTTCGGGGATTGATGAAAACAAAACAGTTATATCAACATGGCACCCCAGTGGTGTTAATCAAATACCACACCCTTTTTTATATAGTTTGTGCCATACACGTTGTTTGTCATTTTATATAAGATTTTGTGTATATTGTACACTTATGCTATTTTATATAACATATTTATTTTTTTGAGACAAGGTTTATTTACATAGGTTACCCTAAAAACGTTTTTAACGATGAGGAATCAATACATATATATATATACATCAGTCTGTTCACATCTCTCTAGTCACTATTTTCTTATATATATATATATATATATATATATATATATATATATATATATATATATATATATATATATATATATATATATATATATATATATATATATATATATATCAGTCTGTTAATGTTTTTCAATTGGTTTAAAACGTTTCTTTTGCTCTGACCAACAGTCACATGATGTATATTTTGAAGGTAGACCACAACGACCAACATGATTGACCAGTTGTGACACTAGAGCTAGTAACACCAGTTAGTGATGAACTGTGGTTACCCCGGTCCTGTCAAATTATTATTAGGTTAAAACAGAGGTTATTTATAACTGAACTCGTTAGGAATGTGGCGCCAACTAGGACTAAGCGTTAAAACACGCGCGCATGCACATGCACACACACAAAAATTAAACACAATCATACACATACTGGTGCAGATCCAGGATTTCGATCAGGGAAGGGGGGGGTTAAAAAGGAATTTTTCTCCAAACGAAAACTTCAAGTAAATACGTGAAAATGAAAGCAAATTTCGAAGATCAATTTTTTAAAGATTAATTAATCATCAAGTGGACTTATTCGGGGGTTTTATTTATACAATTTCTGTATTTTTATAGATATTTGAAAACAGATGTTTAGTACTCGAAAATGAAAAGTCTGCCAATAATTTTATGGTCTGTCAAATTTCATTCATTATTGTACAAATAGATAATATAACTCGTCATCACAGTCAATAACTGAACAACTGTAGCATCTAAATTTGAAATCAAGTAAAAAAAATCTATCAAAGAATAAATACGGTCAGAATAAATTCTATTTATGACATCACTGGGTTTTCCACTGGAAAATAACTAAAACAGGATTTAAAAAAAATAACTTCTACAAACATCTACATTCTGGAGAATCTAGATGTTCCTAATAAACCCATCAAAAGGGAACAAAAAGCCCCCCCCCAAAAAAACGATTTTTAGAAAAGGTTTAATGGGGTGCTTATGCTAATTTCCAATTGGCCAGGTGCACTGGAACACACAAACAAAGAAACATATGCAAATGAAAAAAAAAGATAAAACCTTTCAGTTATTCAATTGAAAGTCTAAATTTCCTTCAATCATGTCAAAATCAGAAAATATTCCGAATTCCGAAAAGCGTGTGGTCCCTAGGGTTTCAAATAAAGGATTATCTACCCGTTTTTACAAAGCCTGACTTTGTACAACGCATGGTCGAATGAAGTGAAATAGACCGAGGAAGAGTGTGTCGCACTAATCCTCCAAATGAATGGGGTGCTTGCTGGCTTTGAAAATCAGTCTGAGAAATCATGCCCCCTTTTTCTTTGTACGTGTAATATATCCAACAATGTCCAAGAAATCATTTTTTTATTCAATGAATGAAGACGACGGATACCATTTTCTTCGCCGATCATCAGGGTTTTAACATTGGATTGAAGCAAAGATCTACTCACAGTACCCATTTAGCAAAGGCGTCTGCACCATTCGCAGTTTCTTCCGACGAAGTTGCCTCATAGATTGTTGGATTGAGCTGAAATTTAGTACTGGAGACTTGGAGACCAAGGTGCAACTTTTGTATAGATCGAACTATGAAAATCACCCATATGCTTGCCACGGTTTCAGTCGTTCCAGCTTAGAAAACTGATACCCCACCATTTTAAGTGCAGGCACTCTAAGACAATCTAAACCGACACTGAAATATTTGAATGTCTACAGAAAATGAAAAGATATTCCCTTTAAAATCATCGTAGGTGCTAGAAATTGAATTCATGCAAATCAGTTGATTCTGCCTCTTTGATCAAGATGAAACTTTTCTATGTAATAAAGTGTTTGGTTAATTTCGTTGTGGATAAAACCGGATTTTCATTGAAGGTTATAGATCGCCTATTGATTATGCAAGCTGATCAGATTTACAATGCAGTATCATACAATGCAAAGATCTGAGGCCGGACAACCTTGTTCAGATATATATGAATGAATAAATGAATGATTGAAGCTAATCTAACCACAATTTCCATAAATTGAATTATGTTCCTTTCTCTTTCTCTATCACTTTTTTTCGTTTTCTGGTTTAAACGCCCGTGGCTTCCTTTTTTTTTTCAATCACTGACGCATCTTACGTCGTTATTTTGTCAAATGCATCTTTATAGACTGCAGCGCATCTTTCAAAGAGGTTTTGCCGCGCGTCTTGCACGCGATACGCAGACACGACAGCAAACTGTGGATAGGAAAGAGACGCACGCATTGCATGCTGGTACCTTTTCAAATTGGCGACGAACACTTCAGCGTTTCGTTCAACATTGGTTTAGTCGCCCGGCAGGAGCGAGAGCGAGTCTAAGGAGTTGACGGGGGAAAGTTTTAAAATAGTCAAACCCGGAAGAGATATTTCCAAGATGAATCAAGAAATGAATAAATACCATTAAAAATATCAACACTTATAAAATAAAAAAAATAAACTTTAAAAAAAAATGTTTATATATATGCAATAAAATAAAATTTGTAATAAGAATGAGTTGAATTAGCAGATCTCTAGCGGTAAATTACTTGAAAACCGCCGTGTTGAAAAACGTTTTAAACATACAAAGGAAGAAAGGGAGAAAGAAAAAAGAGAAATGTGAAGGAAGGGAAAGAAGGGAAGGGGGAGAGGAAGAAAAAGTGAAATAAAAAAGAAGAAAAACAAGAGAAGAGCACAAAATGAGATTAAAAAAAGAAACTAGAAGAAAAGGATAAGTATGGATGAATAAAGCCGTACGAAAAAAAGATGAGGAAAGAAGAAGGAAAGTACGGAAGGAAGAAAGGGAAAGAAGAAACAAGGAAGGGAAACGAAATAAATGAATAGAAGAAGAAGAAGAAGAAGAAGAAGAAGAAGAAGAAGAAGAAGAAGAAGAAGAAGAAGAAGAAGAAGAAGACGGTGACAAAAATGATCTAATCTGTCGGCCTTTTAAAGGTTACCTTTATAAAAAAAATGACGTGTTCTTGAAAGAGGTCACATGAATGAACAACAGTCAGGGGGATCAGGAGTTTCATTCATTCATTCTTCCTTTCTTTCTTTTCTTTCACTTACCCACTCTCTTGCTCTCCCTCTCTCTCTTCCTCTCTCTCTCTCTCTCTCATTTCACAGAGAATACATGAAGGGACGATTTTATGACATTGCCACCAAGAATCAAAATTGATAGAAAAAGGAACGCCCGAATCACGCGAAGATCTCACGCAAAGATCTCACGCAAAGATCTCACGCGAAGAAAAACAGCAACTAAATGATGAAAAATGCAAATTACCGAGCAAGCAAATAAAAAAGATTAATTTTTTTTCATCAAGATCGAAAATGGTTTAGAGAAAAACATATCAATTTTTAGATTTTCAGTAGAGTGAAAGAGTAGGGCTTATATTCAAAGAAACTTACCATTCTTTAAATCAAATTCTATATCTCCGTAGCTCAGATAACGGGGACGGCGTTTTATCCAATTCGACCACTGAAGTATCATGATCAGGCAAGATGGGCGTCTATAGCAGCATTCTCCAAAATGTTCAGTCAGATGGCCACATTATGTATTTTTCATATTTTCAAGCACCCCCCCCAAAAAAGAAGTTTTATGAATTAATGAATACAATTTGAATGAAAGAATAATTTTGATTTGGATCTTTTCGTGATCAGCATCAAATAATTTAGAACAAAAGAGCAACTAGTGGCGTACTGATGCCAATTTCAAAGTCTGTGGCCCAAACGGTAGAACCGGAGCGCTGGAATGGACAACCACACGGAGACACTCACATATAAAAAAGGATAGACCCTCTTTACCATCTTTGGTGGCTACTGTTGTTCATTGTGACAATTACAAAACAACAACAACAACAACAACAAAAACGAGGCCGTGCTTACACTTTTGAACTGATTCATAATACGAAAAATTATCGAACATAAGTAAATACTCTGACCAAATAACTGATCATTCAACTGCAGGGGAAATAATCAGTCATTGTATAATCGCGTTGGGTTGGTTCTGTGACGATCACCGAAGTTAAGCAACATAGAGCCGAGTCCGTACTATGATAGGTGACCATTTTGGTATACTTGGTGTTATAAGCAGTTGCAGATTGTGTGGAGAACCTTCCGTGACGATCCCATTGATCCTCTGAGAGAGAAATCGGATCTCTGCATGAGACTCCATAATTCTAGGACACCCATCCCAAACCACCTACTGGCCTGAAAAGGAATGAATGAATATTTCATTGCTTATAAATATTTCAAGTTGTTGCCAGTCGGATAAAATCGAGTGGTAAGCCAGATGTGGCACACGATCCGTAATTTGGTGACTACTCCGATCTCTCTACGCTATATTGTTTATTTACTACGTAGTAGTTGCAGCAAGAGTCCCAAGTTGTAGTTTTTAGAACTTTATGATGAGAAAACATCAAGATAGAAAAAACAAATCAAAATTAAAAATGAAAATACTCAGAATCTGAACGAGGAAACATTTTAAGTATCGAAACACATAATTCAAAGACTGTTAATCAATAATCAGACACAATAGATTCACAAGAATGTCCCAATAACAAAATCCTTACAGAATAACGTCCTGATGAAAAAAAGCTCTTTCAATTTGGTTAACCTTATTCATTCTTATTTGTCATTAATGGTACACACACACACGCACATATACATGCACACACATACACACGCACACACACATACACACACACACACACATATATATATATATATATATATATATATACATATATATATTTAAATGACTGACCTAACTAAGATCGACCCGCAAAATGAGAACCATGTAACGTGCACATGGGAGAATCATGCTCCACATCACGTGCAGACATCACAAGACTGCGCAGTACATTAAGAGAAAAAACAAGAGCCCGAGACATCATTGAATCCATAGGAAAACTCTAGTGACAATGGGCTGGTCATGTTGAAAGGATGTCAGACAACCGATGGACATCACGGCTCACAGCATGGATCCCCTGAGATCATATGCGAAACTATGGGATGGCAAGAAATAAAATGGCATGACGAAGTAGACAAGGTCAGAATGTATTGGCTTGAGTGAGCAAGTTAATTATCTTGCTAGTAGGTACAGATGTGATAAATATATCATTATAGTTGAGATATATGGAATTTTCAACAAGACTGAAGTATTCACGGCGATAGAAAATGATTTTGAGTAAAAAGAGAGATTTTAGAAGTATATTCAGTGGATTCATCTGTATTTTTTCTTTTGTCTATATTCCCTCCTCCGTTTCTTTTTTTAAAAATAAATTTTATCTTTTTTGAAGATTGTTTTATTATATTTCAGGCATTTTGTCTTTCCTCGGCTTTAATTGAATCCAATTACAGGGTATTAAATAGCTCAACTTACAAGGTACCAACCAGCCTAAAATATATGATGCTTATTACATTCTATTCCAAGAAGATGCTTGAAATGTGGTATATATATATATATATATATATATATATATATATATATATATATATATATATATATATATATATATATATATATACATATATATATATTGTTTATTGTCACTTTTGTGCTATCATCAACCGCACATAACAACATGAATAAGTCAATTGTTGGTCAAAGGGAAAAAGTTACTTACCTGGGTGGAAAAATGAATTTCATGCCAAACCTTTTGTGCTAAAAACTGACTCAAAATATGTTGACATTTTTCTGCTCAAAATAAGGTTAAAAGTGGTGCCATCAAGTAGTGGAAATAAAAATTGAAGCAAGTGGTTCAACCTGCCCCCATGCTCTACTAACCCCAGTCTCCTCTATGTACAATATCTTCGAATATCTATGTAAAAATACCTCGGTCAGCGCTCTAGACATGCTCCTAAACAATGCAGGCCCAAACGAAACATCATTATGTATGGTCAAAATATAACAAATCATACGTAGCATTCCCAGGAGCCCCTCTATGTGTTACTGCCGTGTTTCTACTCAGGGCTATTCTCATTTTTCTAAAATATATGATGTCTTTGTTGAGCTTCAACAAGATGGAATGGAAAAAATCTGAAATAAAGTAAAAAAAAAACAAGAAATAAAGCCTCTAAAAGATTTTTTTTCCAAAAATAAAGAAAATAACATTTTTAGACGCGGTCTAGTGGAGTACTGATGCTAATTTTCTAGTATATAGACAAAACAGTATGGCCAGGAACGCTAGATCACATAAACAAACACGCAAACAAACATGCATTAAAAAGGATAGCACCCTTCTCAATGTTTTTGTTAAAAAAATGAAACATTAAAAAAAAATTAATTCTGTTCTTAATAGTTCTATTTTTTAGAGAAAAAATTCTTTTTAATTTCATCAAAAGACCCTTTATCCTGCGAAACCCCAGAATCTCTTTAGCTGAACCCTGGGATTTTGCAGAACTCACTATCGGAAACACTGATCTAAAACCTGTCAAGAGTCACGCATGTTTTCATCGATCTCAAGCCAGAACAGAGATGCAAGGCAAGTGAACCAGTTGTTATGGATTTATAATTTATGAAGAAGATTTAAAAAAGATTTTAAAGCAAACAATCATTGACTCTTTTAATAAACCCTACTAGTTCTTTTCTTGTCTCCTGTAAGTGCATCATATAAATAAAACTATAAACTACACGTGCAGGTACATACCTGTACAGAAATCATATGTATACAGCAGCAATTACAAAAATAGTTAATGAGCAGTTTGAAATGGGGCCTACTTTTTCCTTTTGGCTTAGGCCTATTACCAGCTTTACATCGGCCTGACCAATACGCCATAAAGAGCTCCGTTCCATCTGACTGCATCGGACGCACCTGTCACCTGGGGGCGGGGTAGTGAGCTGCAGTGTACCGGGTGCACAAGCCACTAGGGTCACAGCTGTTAACAGATGCGCATATTTGGTCTCTTCTACAATTTTCTTTTTACCGCTACAACATATATATATATATATATATATATATATATATATATATATATATATATATATATATATGTCCTGCAGTAGACTTCATTAGATTTTGCTCAATTGCACTCATCACTTCTTTTGATTTGTAATTAGCTGTTGAACTTTGACCCCACCAAAAATCCCCATTAGTTTTGGCATCTTGAAATCATATTGAGGGCAGCCGTAACAGTAAATGAACATTAATGAAGCGTACGGCAAAGAGAACCGTTACGGACTTATATATATATATATATATATATATATATATATATATATATATATATATATATATATTATATATATGTGTGTGTGTGTGTGTTTGTGTGTGTGTGTGTGTGTGTGTGTGTGTGTTTTCATGTTCCCCCGATATTCAAAAATAGTGTGTTCCAATTCAGGAGACTGGAATGTAGGGCGGGGGGGAGAGAGGGGAGAGAGAAAGAGACAGAGAGACAGAGATCAAGTGTGCGCTGCCTCTATCAGGACTTACAATAAGACAAACGCTGAACAGTACTTTCACATTTCGCCTTTTGACAGGATTCGAATCCAAGATTGATATCAATATATCAGGAAATACAAAAAAATTATAACGGTTTGGAGATTTTTAAACGAGCTAGATCTTAATCAATTAGACCTGAGCTAATTAACCTTGTTATGTGTCAAATAATTGCATAATATAAGTATGCTTTATATAGTTACATGTTGGATCATGTTCTGTGTACAATGTATATACTTTCCAATATCGTACACGTATACAGTATTAACCCCTACCTCCAGTTTAATTGGGTGATCGGCTAAAGATTCGTCGAATGAATAATTAAACCAATGGGATTTCTATGATTCAATCTAAGTAAAAATATCAGACCCCTAAAACCTTTGTTATAACCTTTTAATAATTCATAATGTATTAATTACTGTTTAAATAATGTATGAATTCAAATAAACAAGTAAATAAAGAAATAATTAAATAAATAATCTTATTATAATTCATCGAATGTCTGTCTGTGTGGAAATAAGCGCCTGGATACTAGATACAAATCTAGATAGTTATGAATCAAATCTAGATGATTCTGGATAGTTTTCTGAAATTTCGTAGTTTTTATTCCTCGCTAACTGAAAATATTTCGTTAAGATTTCTATTTTGGTAATTTGGACTTCCCTCTTCTTGTAAGAGTTCTTCCCTATGAGAGGGACCAGTGTATTTCTCTTCTTCCTCGGCATTGAAAAATCATTTTGTACAGAAGAGTCGTTTGCAATGGAATGATCGATTCATTACAACATTTCAAATATCCAAAATAAAGAAAACAGTTGGTAGATCCAGGTCAGCCTTAATATACAAATCTCAATGGAATCTACTCGAGAAAAAAATTCTGTATCAATTACTCCGAATGTAAACAAACAATCAGGAAGAAGTTTAAGAGTGTTATTCGAGTTTGTGCTCTCAATTGATGCTTCGGTGGCTCACTTGGTAAAGCAGGCCAGGTTAAACGGTGTTTCCCCTTGGGTTCGAATCTCTTATGGGCATTATTATCCATTTTCTGATCAACGCTATTTGCTCACTGTTGGAGGAGAATCGGTCTGAGCAGGAGGGTACAATGAAAAAAAAAAACTATTATGATGAATGTAGATAAAAGGAGTCATAAAAATTTCAAAACAATAATGATTTATAATATTTCATTAAATAAGAAAAAAATTATAAAAATAACAGAACAAATTCTCTGATTAGTAAAACTCGGAAGGAATTTTTTTTTTACGGATTGGTGCTTAGACAAACTGTTACTACACGATGCTATAGTGAGCAATTGGCTATTTTGAATGACGCATTAGAAGAGGAAAAACTTTTTCTTGATAAGAGAATCAGCTGGTGGCATTGCTGCCTGACAACGCCCGACGCAGCAAACAATCTTGGCACTGGTATGGGAAGTTCTTTCACGTGCAGATTATTTCCCAGTTATCACATCTTCAGATTATCCAGTTTTTACTTCATGAAGCACTTCAAGCCTGGTCAGATGCTTAAACAGGTTCAATGAAATACATCGAATAAAAACAGGAATTGTTCTTTTATGATGGAATACACAATCTAGCTGAATGGTGGTGTAAGTTGATAGAAAGCTTGGGGATAATTAGATGACTGAATAACGATTCTATGAATTTAGATGAATAAGAGTTCTTGTCGAAAGATGTTGGAATTTTCTATTATTGTCAATCTATATATCTATTTTGGGTATCGTACAATTTACCTATGCGTAGATATGCACTGTGACTATAGGGATGTGTGAATAATCCGATTATATATATATATATATATATATATCATGGTACTGGATGGGATAATGGAAAGTCTATAGCCACACTGAAGAGATGTAATGCATTGAAATAGCTGTCTGTGGATGAAACAATAATTAATGCTCCTCTATTCAGGGTTGAGCACTCTTTAAGTGAGGTAAGTCATCCACTGTAAGCTTATGCAATGCTCTTTTATAGGAATTGAGCACTCTGGTGGATGAGGGATCTCTGTGTAATTTAAATATATATCGCTTATAAATAACCTCATTGCCTGTTCAGTTCCGTAGTCCAGAGGTAGGATATCAGTCTGAAGTGAAGGTTTCAATTCTGCCTCGCGGTACTGGATGGGATAATGGAAAGTCAATAGTCACACTGAAGAGATGTAATGCACCGAAACAGCTGTCTGTAGATGACACAATGATGTATATATATCTTTTTCAATGCTTATATCTCAAATTTCTTAAACTTTTTATTCACTTAAATCAGACAATTTTCTTTGCAACCTTCACTCTGTTGCAGAAAAGCAATAGGCACTAAGCCTCTGTATATTAATGTATTCGGAGTGTAATTACGTGTTTTTGTGTTCGAAACGTACACTGCAATTATTTATACGTAAACCAACTAAATGGTACGAAACGACTTCTAGATTTAATCCATCATCTCTTCTATCCATTAATGTGTCGTTTATAGTGTATAGTAAAGTTAAACCTCGTGAGGGATAGAGACTTTAAAGAGTAACATATTTGCCATGGCTCACAGTATGAATTTCAAAAGGGGAGATTGGGGACGGTTGCAACAAGTCTTATTCCTCCATTGAGAAACATGCGAGAATGATACTGCACATGTACAGTCAGACCCTCCCTCACTGGGAGGACACAAGACACAGCCAGCATCTGCTGCATTTATTGAAAAAAAAAATGTGTTTTAGGGGTAATTTTGTCAGGCTGTCCTGACCGCTCGCATGAATTAATAAAAACTTTCTTGGTTTGAAATTATTGTTCGGTTGACTACCAAGTGACATGATTAGCACGTGTTAAAGTCAGTGTGTCTAACTAGCTCATGGTGTTTTTATGGCTGGTAAGGTTGGGGCAGTTACAATAAGTTTTAAGCAATTTTTAAAAGTTCGTTAGTTGTGTCATTCTCAAATGTTTGTGTCTTTAAAAATCAGTTTTTTTCTAAGTTTCAAAGAGCTTATTGTCTTTGTCATTTTGGGATATTTGTGCGCCTTTCACATTCACCAGAGTGTGAAAAAATCGGTTTTTAAGACAGTTGCAGTTTTGTACAATAAGTACATGTTTCATAGAAGTTTTTTGGATTTCTAATTGTTCCATTCTTCCTGTCTAAAATTGAAAAATAGAAAGATTGAATAACATCTGTAACATTTGTAAATTGACTCGAGGTAGGCCTATGATTTATGCATAAACAAAAGAAACTCAATAATTGTTATTTGATAAATAAATAAATGAATAATACTGTAATATTATCATAAAACAATCCATATTTTCAGAGTACTAAGCTCATTGAGATACAAAGAAAAAGTCGATTGGTGAAATTTAATGTATTTTTGATATTTTGTTGCAACTCTCCCTGATCAGTGTTGCAACTGTCCCCAGGGTTGAGTCAGTTGCTACATCAGACTTCTTGAAATCAAATAAATTATATTAACGATATGCCATTTGTGATCATCTTTAAATGTAATTAGTAGACAGATTTACATTATACTTATAGAAGTTTGGTTGTTCTAGCCCAATTAATCCCTGAGTAACAGAGAGAAATGCAAAGTGTTACAACTGTCCCTAGTTCCCCATACTACTATGCAGGCAACGAGAAACATTTCTGAAGTGCATCCTGACGAAATTACTTTCCGAACAGCCTAATAATTAGTCCTTAGTTGTGAATGAATGAATGGATACCGTTCTGTCTCTTCAGACAATGGAAAGTCCCCCGGACTGGGATTCAACCTCTCTGATGCAGTATCGAGGAAAGCTATCAGAAGGACATCGAATTGGGAGTCGAGCCACTTTAAGTTGTCCTTTTCCTAGACTGGTTATCGCCCCAAGGCTTGAAGGTCAAATACGCCCTGCTTTTTTTACCCATTGCCAAGAGAGAGAAGATATGGATCTATGCCTTTCCCTAGGGCTTTAGTGCAAACATCGTCAGCCCCAGGTGGAGTTTGAAATTTGGTCGCCAAATTGCAGCTCCATCACCTAGCAATGAATAAACAGATTAAACATGGAAAGAAATATCCGTACCTTGCATTTATGAATCACAGTAGCCCATGCGTGTACCACAATCGATTTTATGAAAAATATCTAAAATTATATCAAAAGATATCTAAGAAAAAGATATCTTATCTGAAATTATCTTTTTGAAAATAGTGCCTTGTGGTGTGCCCATGCTAATTCTAAAGGTTATAACCCCCCCAAAATGTGACAGGGTACCCGGAGAAACACTCACACATACACGATCGAAGAAAGTGGGAAGAACCCGTACCCCTCTCCTTGACTGGTTGCTCGGTCGAGCCATTTTTGAGGTTACGGCGATTCGATAAAGACCAAAAGAAGACTTCATCAAAAACTGACGATTCATCCAGTTGAATTGCAAAGTTTAAACTTTCTTTGATTCTCCTAATGGCTTTTTCAAACTTGTTCCTAATTCCAGAAAGTCGTCTACCCACAGTATCATTTGACAGCGGAAGTGTGGATATTTCTCTCTTTGGAGATTT
>OY735211.1:1637500-1732500 GCA_963457665.1 Thysanoteuthis rhombus | reverse complement strand
TGTGTGTAAAAGAGAGAGAAAGAGAGAGAGAGAGAGAAAGGGGAGGGAAAAATGAAGAAATTTAAAAATACGAATGGAGGTGGTAGGAGGGGAATTGAGAAGAAAAGCAGAAAGAAAAAAAGATAAAGTTTTTTTTTTAAATCCCCATTAAACGTTGGAAATAATTCTGTAATAGTATTTTGCAGGGGTTGGGGTGCTTCTAACCCAGCGGCCATTTCAGTACATAACAACGTTCAGCGCTGCGTAATTGTCACGACACCGGAGAAGTGATGGGGGTGGGAGAAGATGCAAGTCTAGAGTGTGGGTGCGTGTCTCGACCCATTAACTGCGGAAGGTGGCAAGTGTAATATCTATCCTTTGAAAGATAAGTCTGACTCAAGGCCTTGAATGTGGAGCACCCGTTGACGATTGATCTCATTGAAGTGATAATAATGGTTACAAGCATACCTCGACTTTACGAACTAATTCGTTCCTGATGATAGTTCGTAAAGTGAGAGTTTGTAAAACGGGGTATGACAATTCGTAGAAAACAATGCAACCTCTGTCGACGGACTTGAAACAGTGCTATTCACTCGCGGAAAACTTTTTACTGTGTCGAAATAGAAAAAAAAATGAGATCTTATATAATTTCCAATGAGTTTTGAAATATCTTTATTTACTAAGCTTACCTTAATACGGCACCAAACCACAATAGTGAAGCATCCAGTGACGATTCAACTCAGCAGTAATGATCTGTGAGATTAGCAATGCTGGCATCAGGCTCAGACCATTTGGAATATGTCAGTTCCATTTCAAACTGCTCATCAAATATTTTTGTAATCAATGCTAAATACGTATGCTTTATGTATGGGTATACATCTGAATATTAACTGTATAAGATGTTCTTGCAAGTAACAGAACAGAATAAAAGAACTAAAAAGATTTATAAAAAAGTAATGGAAAGAAATTTCATTTAAAGTGTATATAATACAATGGAGTACAGTACTCTAATAAGAAGCAGTAAATACAAAAGTACATCCATGTTTATTCTGTATTCTGTATTTATATGTTTAATCTTTTATGAATCTTCTTTATAAGAAGGTCTGCCTTGACTCTTCTATAGAATAAAATTATTCTTTACCAAAGAGTCTTTTCTTTTGCCTTTACCAAGGATAGTGGGTCCCTTTAAAACCCTAGGCCCATACCAACAGGCCTACCTACCCCTTCAGTTCTGACCTTTATGCGTGACATTCACTGGAGCATATTTGAAAGCAAACGGGAATGTGGATAGACGTTCTTTCAAAAATAAATATTTGCAAGTATATTGAAAGTGCAATCCAAAGTTTGGAAAAAAAGACTATGAACAAGATTAACGACTCTAACATTGAGTTTTCACCGTCTTCTTCGAAGTCGATCCATCCAGTATGGATGCTACAAAGGATACTGCTTACAGTATCTAAAGTTACCATGGAGGAGGATCCATAATATTGTAGGGCTGCATTACTGCTTCTGGTACTGGAGGACTTTATCGTGGAAAATGAAGGATGAAAACAAAGGATTACAAAGGGATATTCAGTATGTGCTAAATGTGCTTTTCAGTATAAGAAAACTAGGTTTGTTCTGAAGATCATGGGTGTTCCATAAAACCAAGATACAAATCCAAAGGCAAACAAGAATGGTTGGAGAGGGAAAATGGTTTATTCTAAACTGACCAACAATGAGTCCTGACGTTAATCACATCGGAAATGCATCAAGCCTCATTTTAATGATAATAAAAATGTTTTTTTTTTAGGTGTAATACACTTTGTTCTCAATCTTTTACTCCCTCATTGTCAAATCACTAACACAATTCTATCGGATTACCTTACATCCACAGCACAATACACTTGCAAATTGGCCATTGAGACTAGAGTGTCAACCACTACTCTATGGTGAGGACTCAGTGCTATTTACTAAGATTAGCTCACTCTGGCACATGGCCACTGTAGTCCAATTCACGACATTAACATTGCACTTATTCTACAAGACAAAAGCTCGTAACCAAAGCATTACAGTGGTTGCATTTTTCTTCGCTTAATTTCTCATTTTTTTCCTGGGCAACTCAATTCGACCCCGGCCACCACTGGGCAAAAGTCTTTATCTCTTTCCTTGTATGTAGTTCAGACCAGTGATCTACAATCACTGGACCGCAAACAAGTACCGAACTGCAGAGCATAGGCTTCCGGGCTGCAAGGAGACAATCGATTATATCAATTGGAAACCGCCAGCCAAAACTCTTTCCCAAACTGTAAACCTGCGTTTCTTCATTTTCAAAGCTGGCTGGCTAAGCATGTATCCCACTTGCAAGCTGCACCTATGGAGCTAGAGGGCCGAAAATCTAAACATTCACTATTTATCATGGCCACAAGAAATTCCCTTTTTAACCCCCTGTCTAGATAGGTTTTTAGTGGGGGGTCAATTTGCGTTGTAAGTTTATGATTTATGTATGCTTATTATTGAAAATTCACTTTTTTGTGATCACTCCCCGAACAGAAGGCGGGATAATTACGTTCATTGATCACCCCTTTTTCCAACATGCTGCTAAAAGATGTTGGTCACGTGACAGCTTCTATTGAGCAACTATACTCTTTTATCTTCTTGGTAGAAAAAAAACGAATCAATTTCCTTGGATCTTAATATCGAATTTGTTAGATAACCAGAGGGTATACGACCTAAACGTTTTGAAACAGAATAAGCAAGGAAAATAGTCTTCCCATACCACAAAGTGGTCTCAAAACTTCGAAAATTTAAGGACCCCATCTAAAAGAAAATATTTTCAGTATTTGGTTTTTAGACTAATTAATGAACAACAATAAGAAATACTTTTTTGACCTTTAAAAATCATATTCATTTAAATGGATAATATTTGAATCCTAATATACGGTACTGGTCTGTGAATAAGAATTACGTTTTGATAGATGAATAGGGTTGTTTCTCTGATACTAGATTTGCAATGCCAGGTTAAGAGGGGGCAATGCTGTGGACCCCCAAGCATTATTTGAGCCCCCCCCACCGTGGTTCACAGACCCCAGTTTCGAAACCACAGCGTGCTGTACACAAAATGATTAAACGTCAAACAAAATTCAGACTGAAACTACCTTCATCTTTTCTGTACATCACAAATCGTTTTCACTTTCAGCTGTGTCCATTCAGGGTTAAAAGCCAGGTCGAGGCTTCATTACTGACCATTGGGTGGACTGCAACTGACCATGAAACTACACAGGTGCGTATTTATAAGCAGCGTTAAGGGCTAATTTGTGATGTTTGGAGCCGGCCTTTCATTTGCTTGAATTGGTTGGCAAAGGGAGGTAATTGCGTTAGTGAAAGAGTCGAGAGGGAATAGGAAGGGCGAGGAAGGGTGAGGTGAGGGAAGGTTGAGGTAAAGGGAAGAAAGAAAGAATGCAAATAGGAAGAAAAAATAAGAGATAAAAAGGGATGAGGATAATAAAAAGAGAGAAAGGGCAGAATTGACGTGTAGCAAAAAGGGGGTGCAGGTAAAATGGGAAAATTAAAAGAGGAAAAATACAGGAAAAAGGGAGGAAGAGGAAAGGAAGGAAATTGAGAAGGAAGTTATGAAGGAAAGTTGGAAGGAAGAAAGGAAATGAAGGAGGAAATTGAGAAAAAATGGAAGGATGGAACGAAAGAAGGAACGAGGAAAATTAGGAATTAAAAAAGGAATTTGTAAGAAAAGAAATAAAGAAGGAAGTTAGAACAGAAGGGAGGAAAGGAGAAAAGGAGGAAGAACATACGGAAAGAACGAAGGGCTAGAGGGGAGACAGAAGGATGTGAGGAAGGAAGGAAATAATGAAGAACGAACGAGGGAAATGAGGGGAGTCAAGAAGGAAAGAAGAAAAGAGGGAAGGAAATAAGGAAAGAAGGAACGAAGAAAATAAAGGAAGTCAAGAAGGAAGGAAGTAATGTAGACCTGAACGAGAGGAAAGAAATGTTGCCTTGAAATGGGGGAACGGGTTGATTCCTGGGATTTCAAAGAAAAAAACAAAAAAGTTAATTCTCGACTAAAATAATCAGTAACTGTTTCAATCATCAAAACGCAAATTGCCGGTCTTTCTCGCTGATGATCTCTTTGATAGAAAGGTCTGTGTCGTTAAGGACGAAATTGAGAAGGATGGCAGAAGGAATTTAAAGAGGGGGGGAGAGGGGTTTTTCCCCGAAGAGTACAAAAGAGGGGGGGAGTGTGTGGGGAAGAAGGAAAAAAAAAAGAAAAGATGACAGATTAGGAGGAAGGGAAAGGGGGGTAGTAAAACGGGATACAACGGAGATGATAAGGGAGAGAGAAGACAAGTTGTAAAAAAAGTGAAAGTAGAGAGAGAGGGGGAGAGAAAAGGGGAGAGAGGGAATGACAAGGAGAGGAGAGAGAGGGGGAGATTGAGTGAGAGCTAGGGGAAAACGAGATAGAAAGAATAAGTGATACTAAAAGAGTGCGAAGGAGAAGGAGAGAGAAAGAAGCAATAAGAAGAGAGAGAGAGAGGGGGAGAGAGGGTGATAAAGGGAAGAAAAGAGGGGGATAGAAGAGGTAAAGAGTGAGAGAAAAAAAGAGAGAATGAGATTCAGAGAGAAGAAAGAAAGAAAGAGAAAGAGGGGGAACAAACGAAGGATGGCGACAAGGGAAAGAAAAAGAAAGGCAAATAAACGGAATGAGAGGGGAGAGGAAAGAAGATGGAATCAGGTGGAAGAGAGGGAGAGGGGGGCGAGAGAAAGAGATAGAGATCGAGGGAGAGAGGAAGAGCGGAAAAGAAATTAAGTGTAGACTGACTGCGGAGGGAGAGGATGCAACTAAATGAACGTGCGAGAGTTAAAACAGATACAAGAAGTTACGACCAGAGCAAAAAGCACTTCATCAGGAACAAAATTAAGAAATAAAATAAAAATAACTAAGAGAGACAAGGGAAGGCAGGCAGCTGACAGAAATGAAGTAGGGCGGGGCAGGTCTTCGGGGTAGTGAGTTGGGTTTGTGGTGGGGAGTAACTGGGTTCAGACAATTGAACCTTAAAGTTCAGCAAGGCTAACAACATTGACATAGCCTTTAACTTCTTTGTTATCATTCGATGTCCTCTTGTGTCTTATTATCACTTCTTTCTCTTTTTCTCTTTCTCTTTCCCTATTTTCTGTCTCTGTTCCCGTCACTCCTTATTTGTCTTTTTGCAACCCCCTCCCGGTTGATCGTTCTCTTTTACACCCCCTCCTCCCGCTGCTGTTCATTGCCTACGACCAATTTAGCTCTTTTGGAGCTAGATCAAGCTCCTTTCTGGTGTATTTAGCTACTATAAGTCAACATCTTTAGCCTTTAGCTACAAATTTATCTTTTTTTCAATGTAGTGAACCTTTTCAGCACATTTTCTAATTCATGAAAATATGCATGACTAAAACGTAAGTAAAATTGAAAATCTACTCAATAAAACAATTCAAAAGACGGATCTATGTTTGTAAGAGTTTCAATTTTTTTGAGGTTTTTAAAACTTGAAATTAACAGAATTTTAAAAACGCTGAAACCAATCAATAATTAAACAACCGTTGAATCAAAATTTGAAGTCATGAAAAAAAAAAAAAAAAAAAAAATGCAATCGATGAATGAAAATGATTCTGGAGAATCTAAAAGTTATTAATAAACTCGCCAGGATAAGGCCCCAGAAAAGATCAAAAAACGCTTTTTTCCCCTGAAATAAAATTTTTTTTTTTAGAAGTGGTTTAGTGGATACTGATGCCAATTCCAGGTCTACAGACAATATGGTACTGGAATACACAAACACATGCACAGAGGTAGGGTTAAAACCCTTTACCACATTTGGTGGCTCTGGTCGTTCAATTATTTTTATTTCCATTTCACATGATTTAAAATGATATATATAAACAGAAAACCATTTTTAAAAATTGGAACTACATTCCTTGTCTGTCGCATTTAATAAGATGCATATATATATATATATATATATATATATATATATATATATATATATATATATATATATATATATATATATATATATATATATATATGTCACCTTGGGTTCAGTTTTCGCTATTTTTCGGTTGTGCGAGAGCTAATTTTACTTGAAAAAAAATATTTGGCTTCTTTATAGCTGTTTTTTTTCGGATCTAGCTCTAAAATCTATTTCCGAGTTGGCAACCCTGAACCACGACCATCCCCATTCACCACCACCACCATTCACCCCCCCACCCTTGTAGATGTTTCCCTTCGCCGGTGAAGCAACCATCCCTCCTGGTTATCGGTAGACGCCGATCAGATCTTTAAACGATTGACCTTCGAGTGATGCCAATTGCTGATAAAGTGAAAGGCATCGGCAATTCCTGGTAATTAAAAGGTGTTAGGGAAACGGGTGATTGGCACTGATGCTGCAGCGCCAACTGCCGTTGCAAAAGTTAGACGAGCAGGGCAAGGGCAGTAAGGGCAAGAGGATGATAGTGCTCATTAAAGTGGCAAAGGGAGGGAGGGACTCCAAAAAATCGTTGCAAGCCTTGTTTGGGGGACTTAATGGCAGTGGAAGGAACAGTCATTCTAGTGATAAACACTGATGAAAGTTTTTAGGCTCGATTGAGCGACGACCCACCATTGATTATAATTAGGGAGTCCATCTCGCAAGTCATGGCGAGTGAATTCAATCCTTATTGATACTAAAGCGTAAAACTGGCTGAAATAAAGGAGGAAGGCTATTTGGGAACAGTTTTTCCGTAAAATTTTCCCCGTTTAAATTGATGCTAATTGCTATTTCGCTTTACGATATTTCGGCTAGAGAAATTTTTCATGGGAACATTCTATTTTCGGATAACGTGTGGGGTGTGTATTGTGAGTTCAATACTGGTCGTATGCCCCATTAAATGTTTGAATGTCCTATTATTGATTTCAATTCGAAAGTTGATCTCGCAAGCCATGGACAGTGAATTCGATTAATTTATGAGAAACCGCCACCGAAAACCTTCACGAAAACTGTCGACATAGGGTTCTTCAGTTTTCAAATTGGCTAGCTGGCTGGCTAGCTGGCTGGCTGGCTGGCTACGTATGTATCATGCACACAGGCTGCATCAATGGAGCTAGAGGTAGAAAATTTCAACATTTATTCTTTATTATGTCTAGATTTTTTAAAAATCTAACACTAAATAGGGTTTCAGAGAAGGTTTAATTTGCAATGTAAGTTTCTGCTAAATCGACCCCTTAATCTGTGTCCATGCTTACTTCATAATTTTCAGACTTTTCATAGTCATCACGAACTAACAAAATTCATTGATCTCCACTTTTTCCAATTCTTTAATTGATCACCCCCAACACGGCATGCTACTGAAAAGTCATTGGACGTGATGGTTTCTATTGAATTACTAAACAGATCAGTTTATTCATTTATTATTCCAATTTCATCTCTCACGTGAACTACACAAGATGTCGTGGTTGAGGTGGAGACGACGGTCGATGGATTCTATCACACCCTCGGTCCAACGCCCATGGATTCGATCTTACTAATGCTTTCTAAATGGAAACTGGACGAGCCGAGTTCTAACTCCAGCTGAGACAATTTGCGTTCACTTTACACTAATGCCCTTGGGAAAGACATGAATTCATCTATCCCTCCCCAGATATCATGGGTCCGTCCCATGACATGAACATATACATGCAGAAAGGTTATGTCCAACTATGGACCTTAGAATGGTTCACGAAAAAAAAAAAAAGAAAAACAAAATGAAGCCCTGGGGCAAACTTGGTTTACTTCGTTGAGACTCAGTTTTCTCACCGATTTCAAGTATTCCCTGCTTCACAAAAGTTCGCTTCACGCCATTTGCTTTTTTTTCAAAGACTTAAAGCAGCCACGAACTGTGTGTGTGAGCATCATTGCTATATATCGGTCCATTTTGTGCATCTGTCAGCAAGATGCCCTAAGGTATCAGAGAATCCTAAGACAGATCATAAGAGAGTTTTGCTTGGCGTAAAATTATCAGAAATGGAAGGTTATCAAGGACACTGAAGACTCACCATTGGTTCAACGCAAATAGCGTTTTCACAAGAATATATACTAAGTGGAATAAACTCCCTTCGACGATTAAAGTCTCGACATTTTTTGATCGAAATTAAACAAGTGCCTGACCCAATGTAAGTCATCTTAATCTTCAATTTTAACACATCATATTTTAATGATTCCAACTTTACAATCTCAACATCAACAAGTTATTTTAAAATTATTTTTTTGTTGCTTTTCTTAGTTCTGTAACAGAAGAAACTCCCTTCTGACTAACCCTTTAAATGCGAAAAGTGACCGAAAGGTTTTTGCTTAGTGTGATCAAAAGTGGAAAAAAAGGTTTGTGGGAGTATAGGAACAATAACAGAAAAATACCCTCAAATGAATTGATGCTAATTTCTACTTCGGTTTACACCTTTTCAGCTAACAGAACCTTTCATAGGAAGATTCAACTTCCGGATAGTAGGGAGTGGGAACTTGTGATTTAGATCCATTTTCAGCGCCCATTAAAGCGACCTTGTGACAGACTTTGATGAGCTCATAAAATTTTCAGAAGTGTCGGTAAATATGGTGATGTTCAGGACAGAAAAGTGGGACGGGATAAGTGAGCCATTTGGCATAGGCCTACAATTCTGAAGGGCCTACACCCTCCTGATAAAGACGACGAGGGGCCCAAAGGTGAAGAATATTGATATTGTAAAGATAATCAAGAATGGAACCTTTCGCACATAATAATAATATTTTAAAGATGATTTCCTATGAGATTAATACACCTCAATTCCTAATACAGAATAAACATGGAAGTACTTTTGTATTTATTGCTTCTTATTAAAGTACTGTACTCTATGGTTTGATAAGCATTTTGAATAAAATTGCTCGACAATACCTTTTTTATAAATAATTCTAGTTCTTTCATTTTGATCTATTAATTGTAAGTGCACCATCGACACTGCATGTATATGTATATAACGATACATACATCATATGTATTTAGCATTGATTACAAAAATACTTATTGAGCAGTTTGAAATGGGGCTTACATGGTCTGGGCCCATTACCAGCTTTGCACCAACCTGGGGGACGTGTGTCATTTTGAAATGTGCTGGTGATATTCAATTGTCTTTCCTTGAAAGTAGCTTGTATTATCGTAAAATGAATCTGCATAAATGGGATTGTTGATGGAAGTGACAATTGGAAGGTGAAGAGAAAAACTTGAGAGAAAGTAGGTGTTACGTATCAATTTGTTTTATCATTCCGTGGGCATGTCAGCCAGTTAGTCAGCCTCTGCCGAAATTTGAACTCCGTCTGCCTATTCCGTTTTTTGTGCTGCTCCCCACATCTCCATCGGAGTCCTACTACTATTTCTACTTCTCACATATAATTACCAATGTGCAGATGTCTTCTGCTGCGCTAAGAGACGCAACAGACGTAGTAATATATAATTTTATTCATGCTAATGACGCAGTAAAATAAAATTTCATTCATAGAATTTGAGGTTATATTTTACTATTAAATACACAGCGCAAAGTCTTTAGGTGAGAAATTCATCGATGGTTTGACCCGCTGTTTCGAAAGGGTGTACTATTTTTATTTAAATAAAAATAGTCGTCATTTTTAACGACGGGGGTATACTAATAATCAACGCTTATAATAACAAATGAGAAAAATATGTACCTGTTCTATGAGTTGAAATAATTGTAAAAAAAACTTTTAAAAAACTGAATAAGAATATTTCAACATAAAATTGACGAAGAAATATTAATGTAGTGACATAGAGTAGCTATTTATAGTGGCATGTTTCTGCGTGTACTTGAACTTTGTAAATTAAGATTATTCAATTTTGCCATTTCATTAATATATTTTTCGTTTATTTTCTGTTGAAATATTCTTGTTTAGTGTTATACAATATATATACAATTGTATTCACTCATTGTACCGGTACACATTTTCTTACTAGTCCTGTTTTCTTCAATATTAATACGTACACAATACGTGCTCAACTATAATAATCACTATTGTTTTTTTTAAAAGTAATTCCCAGATGGATTCGAACCACCAATCTCTCGATTTCAAAACAAACACACAACCCAACCGTGCCACGGAAAGATTTGCCGGGAAGTCATTTTCTTTTGAAAATAAATCATTTGTGCCTGACTTAGGGAAATCTTTCTCGTTTCCAAGACTAAAACCCTTGTTACGTGTTTACAAATTGGATAATCCTCATTTTTTTTATTAGGAAAAAAATTCGCAGGGTCAAATTAAGTGTACACTGAAAGTTTTCCACGGTTTAGGCGCGCATTGCATTAATTTGAAATTTGAAGTAAAAATTCCCCAAAAATTTGTATCTAACTTTCTTTTTTTTTTCAGAGTAATTTTCGTGAATAGGTGTGATTGAAAAGTTACTTGATAAAGGTCTCCACAAGATGACATAAATTTTATAAAGATTGGTTGAATTTTTCAAAAGTTATTCTAGTCGTCGATTCATGTCAAAGCTCAACTGACTCGTATTAAGGACAAAGTGCAAACGCATCTTCCCGATTGGCAATGTGCGTTTGTCGTCTGTCATGCTTACGTCATCAGTGACGTCAGGTGAAAAAGAAATCGAATTGTGTGTTGCGTTAAACTTAATTTTACCCTTCGATTAGTTTATAATCCCGAAAATATTGAATATGAACAAGAAAATGCTGTGCAACAAAATGTTTTATGAATATAATGCTATTGAAAAATTATCCAAGTATTGCCGTCATTTTTGACGCACGGTTAAAGGAATAATAATAATAATAATAGTAGACGTTGCTGTACCTGCAGACCATAGAGTAAAAAAGAAGGAGGGTGAAAAAAGGGAAAAATACCAGGACTTAGCAAGGGAGTTAAGGAAAATGTGGAACATGAAAACCAGGGTAGTACCGGTCATAGTGGGAGCACTAGGAACTGTCCCCAAAACGCTGAGGGTGAGACTGGAGGAGATCGGGATTAGGGGAAGGATAGAGACCGTACAGACCACAGCGCTACTTGGAACTGCATGGATACTGAGGAAGGTGCTAGAGATATAAGTACTGCAACGAATAGTAGCTCTGTCATGATATGCGAAAGAGAGAGGAGACGTTAGCTGAAGACCTGAGGAGACTTATTGTCACTCAGCCTTCAGCGATAACCACTGGGCAACCGGTGTGAAACTGTAAACCGCAGTATTACTGTGGCCTATAAGAACTAGGAGCGAAGGGCTGGAAACTTGAGGAGACTTGCTGTCACTCAAACTCCAGCGGTAACCACCTGGCAACTGGTGTGAGATTGCAAATAATAATAATAATAATAATAATAATAATAATAATAATAATAATAATAATGATAATAATAATAATAGTAGTAGTAGTAGTAGTAGTAGTAGTAGTAGTAGTAGTGGGCTCGGTGCTTGCAGCAAATGAATATTAAATGAGATTCAACAGAATTGGACAGTATCTACACAGGAACATCTAAAAACATTATAACACCCAAAAATGCTAAGAACTCGTACGAATAGAGGCATGAACCTGTCAAAGAAGCAAAAGATGTGGTCATATTATGGGACTTCAATATACATACTGACAGAACTATAAACGCCAAGATGCCAGATATTATAGTAAAAGACTTTAAATGAAAAACGTGCCTCTTAGTAGATATGACTGTCCCAATGGATGAAAACATTGCTGTTCAGGAATTCGAAAAAACTCTGATGAAGTATATAAACTCTGAAATGGAAATCTGTAGAATGCAGCAATTCAGAACCAAAAAATACTTATTGTTTTAGGAGTCCTTGGATTACTCAGATGAGGTATCTGTGAAAATGCCGACAGCATTCCCGCTGCGCTCTTTTCTGGCCTTTTTCTTTGTATTTTTATATTTTCATATTCATTGAGAAACAGCATTCGTAATTTTATGTGAAAAAGTTTGAAATCTGGATAAATAAACCTGGCCATTTGGCTCTGATCAAAGTGTACTATCTGCACCACGGCCTTGCCTGAGGTGTCGGTACTGTCACTTGACATCCAAATGGGCCAGAGATTGGGTGCTAATTGTGCTCAATGCCAGCTGATGTAGCCAATGAGGGTACACAGAGGCTGCGTATTGGGATCCTCTGAACTATGATTGTGTTAGTGATGTATCGTCCGTATATGAAAAAGCACTTAGAACCCCTCATCATTTTTTTCTTTTTCACTCTGTAAAGCATGGACTGTGATAACATATAAGGTTGTCAGGCTTAGGTCTCTAGTTGAGACCCGGCTGGTGATTTACATAAACTGAAGTCGAGGACAACAACAACAACAACACATCATCAGCAGCAGCAGCGACATGATAATAATGATTTGAGACCTACGATCCCCGGCTGGTAGCAATGGCCGAACAGCCAAGAAAATGTATGATGGAGACAGTACAGATCACAGCGCTGTTGTGACAGGTGGGGACGGTATGAGAGCAGGGCTGGAGACTTGAGGAGACTCCAGCAATAACCACCAGGCACCTGGCATGAAACTGTAATCTGCAGCACTGCTGTGGACGGTGAAAGTATGAAGAGGAGGGCTGGAGACTTGAGACTTGCTGTCACTTAGTCTCCAGTGTTGACCACCAGGCAACTGGTATGAAACTGCAAACAACAACAGCAACAACCTCAGCTGATCAAAACATTGTGATAAGAAAATTTTTTTTTTAAATCGACAAATATCCTGAGCTCATAGTTGAAGTGGCGAGATTGTGGGGTTGGGTCTGTCTACGAGTAAGTTTCGGTTTATTCCGGTGGTGACTGCAAAAGTCGGCTCTTCTGAGTACGGCAGGCATATTGAGAAAAGTACTGTCTGTCTGGGGTCCTTGTTGTGACTAGATATAGATAGCTGGTATCCCCACCAGCACTAAAACAAGATCAACTCAAGAAGGACTCAACAACAACAACAACAACAAAAAAGATAATAATAATAATAATAACAACAACAACAACTACAACAACAACAACAACAACAACAACAATAATAATAATAATAATAATAATAATAATAATAATAATAATAATAATAATAATTGATAGACCGCCTCTTTGCAACGTTTGTTCTTCTTGTAATCGTCTTTTTTTTCTCCTTTTCTGTTTAGTTTAAATATAATTTCTAATTACGTTTTGACGATGCCATTCCATCAGGAATTACAGCAAGCATGACGGCCGTTAAGTTCGCTTGCTTCAAATTTCTCATTTATTTAGCATTTGTGTACTTGTGATTAATGTAACCCCCGGGTGTCTGGGGTAGGGGCTAAGAGGCTGGGGTAGGGGCTAAGAGGCTGGAGAACGGGTATAGAATCGCGAAGACGAAGAAAAAGGGAAAAAATATAATAATAAAAATGTGGGTGGCTAAAAAAGAAAGGGGTGGAGGAAAGGGTATTGGGTTTAAGGGTTGATACGGGTGTTGGAGGAGGGGTGTTGAGAGGGAAACGCCCAGCCGGTTGGAATTTTCGTTAGTACTCCCGACCAATGCTGCCTCAAAGTTTTCAGTGAATGTACCAAAGATTTAGGCCAAAACGTACCGAATCGTCCATAAAAGTACCAAAGACGAGAAAATATACGTTGAATATTAATTAATTAAAAGGAATTAATTACTAACACCCGCTACGAGGCCAACCGCATGGTGGTAGGAGAAGTAGTATTAAAAGTAGCGGAGGTCCTCAGTGCACGCTCTTAAACTAACTCTTTCCTTCTTCTGAATATTGGTGAAGTTTTTGAATGTCATGCAGAAAGTGGAACTAAATATATTTTGATATTCGGCAAAACTAACGTACAGTCAATGTATTCACAAACAATTCAAAAACAAGAATAACCTTTTCTGCAGAAAAGATCAATGCTTCATTTGAAATACTCTCGAAGTCTCTTCAACACTAACAGATTGAGAATAGTCCATTTTGATACCTGTCGTTGCATTTGCAGAAACCGAGAATTTCTTGGCAAAATTCTGTAAGATGATATGAAGCATTTTTATCACTGCTTAGAATAGTGCTTGCAACAACGTTTTTTTGGTTTAAATCCATCCTTGAAGATCGCTCTTTTGATTATGGCATCGGCTCTTTCAATTGGCCGCTATTGAGGGCGATTAGTCTGCTTTTGTGAGGTTGGTTTTTTGTTTTTTGTCTTTTTGGTATGACAAGAATTTGTTGGGAATCAAGATATTGAAGCTCAAACTATGAGATGATACATTCTCAAGCCAGAATATTGCAGCATCCTCAAAACTATTCGTTTCCATCCATGGAGCCATTTTATGATGAAGACACTCCAATTTATGATTGCTCGGACGACCTTACCACAAAAATATGATGAGACAGTATTGTCGGTGTTGGCACACAATATACCAACTTTTGAAATCGTTGAAAATTCAATGGAGTTTGAAATTTTATGAATAGAATCCGTATAAAATTCTGCATTGGGAAATGTTGCTGGAACATTAATTGTAACGTAAGTTGTTGGTCCTAAAAATGCAGTCGATTAAGTCGCCCAAATTATATTCTATTCCATAATCATCCTTCATTGCTTTTATGGCAGTATTATGACTTACCTCATTCGGTAACTTTAGCTTACGAGCATATACGTCTGATTGATGGTTAATTATTTTTCGATCGCTTTCTTGTCTTCCGACAAGTGGCGTTCGTTGGGTGCGGTGTCACCTGGGGCGTTAACACAAGGTGTCACCCCCAGTGTTGCAAATTTAAAAAGTTTTTGGCGCTGAATCAACCGAAAAAGTTGGCATTTTAAAGCCATTTTTAATGGCTAGAAAGGACTAAAAATGGCTATAATCGCTGAAAAATAGCGCTAAATGTTGAATTTTCAGGCTGCAAAAACATCATGGTGTCACCCTGCTGATAGCATCACCTGGGGGGGGGGTGCATCAGACATCAATTAACAAACCCCGAATCTCCTGGATTTCACCAATCTCTTCTACTTGAAGTGCATTTGAAACCCATATTTTTAAACTCGTTGGAGATCTACAATCGTGACATTAGGATTATTTATCGAAATTTGTTGAAGAAATTCAAATAATGCATTCTTAAAGTCAAATAACATGCAACTAACGTTGATCGGTAACTTCAGCTCATAGGAACACATTATTTATCCAAGAAATATATTTTCTGCTGGTAGTTGTCCCTTCATCTTGATTTGAGAAAAAAGATACGTGTTCGCGAACACATTGACCACAATTATCCCTCTATAATTGAAGAGATCTCTGTGTGTGCGTGTGCGCACCGTGATTACTCGACAATTGATCATTTTACGAAGTTTACATACGCCAGATACATTAATCAGCACACAAGGTAGGGAAGGGTCGAGTTTAAAGTTGTTTGGATGGGTGGTTCTCGAGAAATCTAAGAATCAATCTATCTCTATAACGCTAGCCACAAGTCAGTCATTAAACGAAAACACGAAGATACTAGCGTTACCGCCGTAACACTTATCCAAAATGCTAGCTTCTTTTCGGACATCGAACGAAAACATAAGGTCGTTCTGCCTCTACTACCGCTCAACAAGCCCAGCGTGTTTTAGAGACACGACTCCATCCCCTGTCTCCATTGCAGGCGTCAGAAAAATGCCGAATACAATGACTCACCACTGACACCAATATCACCATCGTTTTCTTTATTATTTCTATGAAGTATCTCCCTCAACTTTCGCTCGTTAGAATACGTTTTACATCGATCGTTACTTACTGCTAATTACTAATCTACACATATAATGTCTTCTATCACGCTGGGGAAGTGACTGACGGAGTAAAATAGAATTTCATGCATGTTGTAATGCCGTAATAAAAATGCTTAATTAAAAGAATAATCAAAAAAGAAAAGGCAAACCCCCCCCAAAAAAACAAATAATAATAATAATAATAATAATCTGTTTCAGATCAACAGAACTCTATTCTCCAAGCTCACTGCAATCTAAATCTTTATTATAAACGTATATAAAATGCAATATGCATAGAAGGCTATTCTCCAAGCTCACTGCAATGAAAACTTCTATTATCCACGTATATAAAATACAATGTGTATAGAAGGCTATTCTCCAAGCTCTCTACAATGTAATTTTCTATCATCCACAAATATATAATACAATGTGTATAGAAAGCTCACTGCAATATAAATTTCTATCATCTACATAGATAAAATGCAATGTGCCTCAATACATTTCATATATGCTGTCATTTTTAACGGCACAGGTCAACTAGTTTCAAATAATGGTAACACACAAGTATTTGATTCAAAATTGTTTCACAAGACAATTATTGTAGGCTGCTCCACACACCATGAAGTTTAGTCCCTTCCAAACAAACACATTTGGAAAGGGCACAGCACTAATCGTATATAGTATGGATCTGAAAGGAAACTGCCCGTCCGTATCAAATTTTCTGATCGTAGTACCAAACGGAACGAAAGGATCCAAGAGTATCAATTTGGTACGAATGTAACGAAAATGGTAGCCGCGCTCCTGGCCCTCTTACGCTCGTTGTAAAACATTTCCCAGTGAGGATGATGTCAGTTGGTAAGAATATACGATCTACAACAGTGGTTGCCAACCTGGGTGATACTTCTCACTAGTGGCAAATTCAAGCTTTTAAGTGGGTGATAGACCTATCACTGGGGTGCCAAGTAAGGCTGTATTCGTTGCAATAAAATTTTCTTAATTGGAATTGCGCTTTTGTTATGAAAAACTGCGTTATCACAAAGATTGCCAATCAAAACAGTGGCTTCCATTTTTATTATTGTCTTAATATATTTATATATTGACCTTTTGGAGCCTTAGCACGGGTTTCATGGAGAGTATATAGATACTGAGTTACCTGAAGATTAAATCTAAGCAATTTTAGTCATTTAAGACGAATCCTGCAACTTTTAGCCATTTAAAATGGTCGTTCAGTGGCTAACTGGATTCAGAATACGAGTGAATGGTACAGAAATTTTATCCTTAGAAAAGTCTCAAAACTGGATTGTTTTTAACTTGACGTTGCTACGATAAGATCCTGAAGCTTCCCAGCATTTTCTAAAATTCTTGGATGGAGAGTTTTTTTTTTAATTTGAAAACGTCAACAAAAACTGTCACCAACACTGTCAATATTGGTTTTCAAGTTGGTCTAGCTGGTTGGCTATCTATCACGCGTACAGGCCGCACTACTGGAGATAGAAGGCTGAGAATTGAAATATTTACTCCTTACTATGCTGGGGAAAAATTTGAAAAAAAATTGATTTCCAAGGAAGGATCAATTCACAATGTAAGTTTATGCTAAATTGATTCCCTGTTTGTTTTTGTTGTTTCTTTGTTTGTTTTTTAAATTTGGACTTTAATAGTGATCACTGTTCAACAAAAAGCGAGTGAAGTAACGTATTCATTAATCATCCTTTTTCCCAATGTTTAAATTGATCATCCCCAACACGATATGCTGACATTTGCGTGACAGTTTCTATTGAGTGACTAACGAGACCTGTTTTATTCATTTCTTGAGCAATTATTTCCAGCTCTATGGTTTAATACAAAGTTTTGTGCAGTATATTCATCAAAGGAGGATTTCCATCATTTCATATCGTCTCTGGATTATTGTCCTCATCTTTGTTATTATCAATACAGAGTTTCGACTGATATATTCTCCAGTCTTTAAACTATTGTATAACGATCGGAAATGTTTTGTTTTTTTTTCCATTATTCCATATAGCGTTCAATCAACTGTCTTCAGGAATGCAGGTGTCTTAATATTTAACGGTACAGAGAATGAGCTCTTCAGCCTTGGACAGCAACCAGTGTAGGAGATCGAAAAATCCTGAAATCAAAACTGAGAAAGTCCCGCCCACGTCGTATATTGTGAAAGGCTGGCTACAGACAGAGTTAGGAACCTACACTTTCAACTGGGCTCAGGTGATGCTTCTCAAATCGGAGTTAGATAACATTAAATTGCTCAAATAAAATGAATAAGAATAAAAACATACTGACGGAATAAAGTGACAACCGTCTCCATTCTCTACAACACTTCCAAACAACATTGAGAAAGCCAGAGAACGCAATAATCCAAACTTATTATCAAAAACAAAGAAAAAGAAAATATTTGTCTGAATAATCCGTGGAGCAATGAGAATATTTCGTCTCATAATTTCAGACAACACTAAGAAGGCTGGAGAACGCACCGGTCCAAACTTTGCATCAAAAATAACAGAAATGAGCATGTATTCGGAAAATTCATTGAACAATGAAAATATTCAATTCAGAATTTCAGACAACACTATAATTGGTACAGTGTTACATTTACACCAAGAAAAGAACGGCTTGCGAGATCATTTCACTCACTCTAGAAGGGTTGGTATAACATGGAGTGCAAATCTTTCAAGGCAATGAGTGCAACCGAATTCGAGATTTTTCCCTTACCTTCTTCCGATCAATGGTTGATGTCATGGTAAGAAGAAAGCTACTTACCCCTGGGTACACCACGGGTATGTGTGGGCGCCTTTGTCCGCTGACGACCCAGACCGAGAAAAAAGCCACCATGATGAAAAAGAAAAAAGGGGGGGGGATTGCTTTCACACATTTCTTCTTTTTTTTTTTTTTCTTAATTAATTGTTTTTGTTTTTGTAACGAGAGAAAATAAAAATAAGGAGGTTGTGGAGAAATGGGGAAAAGAGAAGAAACGAAAAAAAAAAAAGATAATTTTTTTCTCTCTTTTAAATATCGAAACGCTATTTGCAAAAATGGTTTTTGGTGTTGATTAAGGCTAAAACTGATTGCTATCACAGTTGCCAGACTCCAAACAGAAGCTCTTCTTTTTGCATGTGGGAGATTACACAAATTACAAGCACAACATGGGGAAAATAGATGAAAGTGCAGAAGCTAACAGGATATATATATATATATATATATATATATATATATATATATATATATATATATATATATATATATATATATATATATATATATATATATATATATATATATATATATATATATATATATATATATGTATATATATATATATATATATCTACTCTACTGCTCATAAGTATTTGGACAAGTACAGACTCTGTTTCTTGCCTATGATAGCATTATTTCCGAATATATATTGGACGATTTTAAAGCTATAGAACTAACTGAACTTGGCAAATCTTCCAAATAACAATGTGAGTTAACCTTTTCAATCTTCTTGAACAAAACTTCAGCAGGATAGAAATAAGATATTTATTTAACAACTCTTCAAAATCAAGAATGTAAGTTAGTCTTTTCGATCTCCTTGATTGATTCTGAACCAAACTTTAGCAGGATATAAAGAAATTACTTGGATTGACTCATTTAAGAATTCGGTTCAATTAAAAGAAATATTTCCTCGAATTTAGCTTTCAGATCCACAAAAACATGCATAAATGCATACCTTGTTGTGCTGATAGCAAAAACGTGGTCCATCTTGTGTGTTGCGCAGTTTTTAACTCTCAAAACCAAACGATACATGCAAAAATTATTCAAATACTTATGATCAGTATATATATATATATATATATATATATATATATATATATATGTGTGTGTGTGTGTGTGTGTGTGTATAGTCTAGAGAGCTTTACAGCATTAAACGCTGAACAAGAACTTTTTCAAAAGTTTTTTTGTGTCATTTTAGACACCAATTTCCCAATATCTGTCAGTGCAATTTATGTGATTTTCTTCAGTGTTTTTCCCCGTTTCCCCAAATACTTTTTATAAAGGTACAATGTATAAATTGTCTCTTGCTGGTATCATCAGTTGTTTATCATGTGACTGTTTCGGGGATTTTGAAAACAGAACAGTTATCTTAACATGGTACCTTAGCAGTGTTGATCATACACCCCCCCCCTCTTAATATATTGCTTATGTCATACGTGTAGTTTGTCATTCTATATAGGGTATTATGTGTATTGTATATTGATATTATTTCATACTACATGATTATTCTTGGAACAAGGCTTACTTTCGTAGGTTACCCAGGAAACGTATAACGATGAGGGATAAGTAAGTATAACAGACGTGAGTCGCTGTTTGCGTCATTTCTACTGAATGTTCATCTATGTGAATATTCAATCTGTTGTATTGGTTTTAATCTCAGATTTTAAGAATACTAATTACACAGAAAAACTTCTTTGGGTTGATTCTCTATCAACACAATACCAACATTCCCAAAAGTTTGCGAAACTAAGCCATTCACGCTAATATATGTACACAGAAAATTTTTGAATTTTTTTTTATATGTTGAGTGTTTAAAGGTAAAGCTTTCTAGAATATATATATATATATATATATATATATATATATATATATATATATATATATATATATATATATATATGTGTGTGTGTATGTGTGTGTGTGTGTGGTTACATCGATAGATCCACAGCTTATTGATCAAAAGAGCATTAATTTTACTCAACATATATTTATGTTTCAACATAATCTCCTTTTTTGACAATGCATTTAATTTGGTGATGAATACTGATCACATGGCTCGAACAGTATACAATGATAATTGCAGATCAAAATTCTACTTGAAACACTTGTCAATGATGCGCACACACGCATATATATGTATGTGCGAGTATGTGTGTGTGTGTGCGTGTGTGTGTGTGTGAGGTTGATGAAAAGTTTGCTGCACTACTTGACAGTTCACGTGTCATTTGTGTCTCACCTTCTTTCTGAAGTTCCTTTTAATTCAGGGATTCCCAAGCTGGTGTACGCGACAATCCAAGGGTATGTATGAAAAATTACGGGGTTATGCAATCTCCGTAAAAATACTGGAATTTAGAAGTTATCACAACCAATTAAACTAAAGTCGCGTGTCTTGTAAAATTGACATACAGTTGGCCACACTGCATTAATCAAAAGAATCATTCCTTATAATCAAACATCTCTGGTTTGAACGTACATCAACGCTCTTATGACTTCCTTCCACACCCTGGACGCGCTCTTTTTTTAGTATAAAACAAATTTCGTGCAAGATTGTCGATTGGGAATGATATGCAGATGTGTATCTCTGAAACTGTGCCTAGAATTGAGTTACCAAAAGGAAAGAGCCGAACTCATCCATCTCATTAAAAATATAACATTAAATTGAATTAGGGAATTACAAGGGTTGGTTCATTTTCTAAAAACACTGGAATTTTGAAATCCTCACAACCAACTAAACTCAACTCGTGTGATTTGCAAACCTGACATACATTTGGCAACACTGTGTAAATAAATAAATCATTCCTTATTATCAAACATTTCTGGTTTGCACGTATACCCACCCTCAAACAATTTACTTGCATATTCTGGGCATGCTTCTTTCCAGTATGTACAAAATTTCGAGCAAGACGGTCAATTGAAAATGTACATGTGTCTCTCTCTCTGAACCTTGCGTAGAATCAAATCACCGTAGCCCAACAAATCACCCGACCAGCAAGCAAAGTGGGACACAGATTCTTCTCTCTTTCCTCATGTGTAAATGTGTGTTTTGGGGCTACCATCTTGAAACTTCATTGGAGTATACCACTAGACACCATCCAAGTACTCATTTTTGTTTTGTCAGAGAAATGGTTATTGCGGTCTCTTGGGCCATTTTGGACCAACAATCCTCAGATCTTGTGCTGATATTTTTTAAAGATGATTTTAGATATTTTTAGGGATATTTTCAGATGAAACACGTATTTTCCAGACGATTCTTCACATATTTCTCAGATATTTTTTAGATTATTAGTTCTGGTACACGTGCGGACTATGGTGATTTATTTATGCGCGGTACGGATATTGAATTACTTGTTGGAAAGAGTCAAGCTCATTCATCACATTAAAAATGTAGCATTAAATTAAATCTAATTACTTACAAATACAGGAATACCTTGAATATTCAGTTTTGATTAGTGCATGCTTTGATGTAGTACGGCTAAGATATTATTGAAGGAATTGATTTGGCCAAATATAAGTTTGAGAAAAAAACGCCTCAAGGTATAAGAAGACTTTATTAGTGAGGCTTTGTACAGCCAGGGAAATTTTATAACGAATTAACCGCACTAATCAAGGTATAACCGTATTACATGCCAATTGTCTGTTTTATGGTACCCAAACATTTTACAATATATTCTTCACATGGGGTACACCAACACTGCCGTTGCAGCACAAGGGGTACACTGGGGAAAAAAAAAACAACTTCGTGGACCCTGCTCTAATTCACAAGTTTTCAAGTTCCAAGATTTTCTAGAGCTTTCTCTGCCCTTGAACTCAAATCCTCGCAAACCATTCTTAATACATGCTTGCACCTACTGCATTAATACCGTGAACTCCAGCGGTTCATGTCTTCGCCTTTACAGCATTTTTCCCCGGATAAAACACGAACGATAAACAGTGTCAAATATGAATTTTAAATTCAGCGACAATTTCCATCAAATAAAAGTAAAATCATTAGCTTTTCTCCAAAAAACGATTCTTCAATATGATGCACGCACAGATAGGAAGGAGACGAGGAAATTTCTAAGAAGCTTCAAAGATTTCTTTAACATTGTGCTGAAGATCGCGTTGGTAATTTTTGCATCAATTCAATATGCATATATCTGTGTGTGTGTGTGTGTGTATGCACGTGCATTCGTGTGTGAGTGAGTATGTGTGCATATGCATTTGTGTGTGTGTTTGCATGAGTGCAGTTGTGTGTGTGAGTGAGAGTGTATGTGCGAACAAGCAAATAAGCGTATAATAATGCATGAGTTTACATGTGTATGTGCGCATGTGTGTGTTTGCGCAAGCATGTATGTGAGTGTGAGTGAGAAGGTGTGTGTGAAGGTGTGCGTGTAAAAGAAAGAAAGAGTGTATATATGAGTGTGCTTGTGCTGCATGCAGACACAAGCAAATGCATATACAGTAACACATAAATTTGTACATGTATATCTGTGTGTGAATGCATATATGTGCGTATTTATCAATCTGCCTACATATACATATATATATATATATATATATATATATATAAATATATATATACGTGTGTAAGTATATTCATATACATGTGCATGTATTCATATGTAAATGTATACATACATATATAGATATGTACACACACACATATATATATACACATACGCACACACACACACACACACACATATATATATATATATATATATATATATATATATTTACATACATATATGTACAAGTTTATATAACGTGTTTGTGCAAGTAATGCGCCTCTTTACCTTTCTTCTTGCACCGAAGGACCTCCCGGGCCCTGATGCAGCTTTTTTTTTTTAAATGCATCGGCGGCCCGCGCATAATCAAGGCGTCCATGTTGTAGTCAGTTCAACATCCGGTGCAGTCTCCTACCACGTGATCGTTCAAGCCACACCTGATACCCTTACGATAAGTATATTACATACTTATCCTCTTATCATTATTATTATTATCATCATTTTTATTATTACATTTGCATATATGGCTATGTTTAGCAGGAGGAGAAGTGCCCATGAGACAGGGGAAGTATTTGTCACTTTGGGTAATGTTATGTAATGAATATATGTATATAAGATTTATGTAAATGTGTGTGGGTGTGTGTGCGTGTGTGTGTGTGTATGTGTGTGTGTGTGTGTGTGCATATAACAAACCGTCAACCCAAACTGTCAGCATAGGTTTATTCAGTTTTTATGTCAGTCTGGCTGGCTGCTTATGTACGTATCACGTCTGCAGACCGCACCAATGGATTGAGAGTCCTGAAAAATTTTAACGTCTACTACTTATTATGTTTAGAATGCTTTGTTCGTTTTTTTTTTGTTTTTTTTTTCAAAATTCACTCTTAAGTAAGTTTTTAGTGTGAGTGTTGGGGGGATGGGTAGTATGTGTCGGGATTAAATTTATGATGTAAGTTCATGCTAAATTGATACATTAGTTTCTACTGGCAGCATTAACACTCAGTTTTGGGGAAGGGGAATGGGAAGGGGATTTTTTCTTTGTGATGACCCAACCAACCAAAGGAAAGAGAAGCAACTTATTAATTGATCATCCCTTCATGCCAAAAGATTTCGGTCACTTGATAGTTTCAATTGAATGACTAACCAAACCTTTTAGTTATCTGCTTATAAAGGCTACATTCATCGCCATTATTTCATTTGAATTTTCTCCTATCCTCATTTGCATTTTTCTGTTGAATAATTGGCCTACTTACTGGCTGGGATCGGTGTGTATTCCGTTACAATGAATGTATTCCGTTACAGTGAATGTATTCAATATTGACAAGGTGAAAGACGGAATTTTCAATGTTTATTTTTAGCGCACGCAAGAATTTTATAAATTTTAATGTAAAATTTAATACATTTTGAAATACTTATTTTGGGCCAAAGAATGAAAGATACAAAAATACTAACTAGAAAGCATTCGGAGAGCGCATACTTCTGCTGATATAGTCAGGGGGTAATTGTGCATGGATCCACCCTCAAATCTGATCAGTTCTTCCATAGGCTATGGTCGATCAATCCACGAAGTAACATTGAAAGTAATTGAGAACTTTTAGAGATACCTCTCAATCAAAACAAAATTCCAGGATCCGCCCCAAATTATACCATCTATTTCTTGTCGCATTGTCCACCCTTCCTCAAAGTTTCATTAAAATCTGTCTGGTACCGTCGGAGATATCGTGCTGACATGAGTGGTGATATCATGTGGTTTGGCTCAGCCCCAAAATTTGATCAGTTCTCCCATAGCCAATAATCAAACGTTCTACCAAATTTCATTCAAATTCATTGATAACTTTTGAAATATCGTATAGACAGTCATGGGCATATACATAAAGGTAATTAAGAGAAAACAAAAAACGGAAAAAATATCTCTCAATCAAAACAAGATTCCTGGATCCGTCCCAGAATTTTACCACCTTTCTTACTGTAATGTCCATCCTTTCAGAAAGTTTAAATCCGGTCAGTACTCTCGGCAATAACGCCTGGACAGGTGTAAAAGTTTGGTGATAATTTTGTTTGAACATATAATTACGACGTTGGTAATTGTGCACGGGTCCACTCAAAAAATGAATCAGTTCTCCTATTGTTTATCCTTCCACAAAATCTGATTGAAATTCATCGATGACTTTTGGAGATATCTTGCGAACAGGTAAAGAATTGGCAATGTTATGTGGTTTTGACACATAAAAGCGAGGTAGGGGAGGTAATTGCACAAGGAACCACTCAAAAATCGAACAGTTCTTTCGTAGCCTATTGTCCATTCTTCCACAGAATTTCATAGAAATTCATTGAGAACCTTTGGAGATATCGTGTCGTCAGTCAGAAGCGTATGTATGAATATAATTGAAAAAAATAGAAGGGGGAAATATCTCTCAATCAGGACAAAAATTACCACTTCTTATTTCTATAAAATTCCACTGAAATCCATTCACTACTTTCAGATATATTGTGGACAGATGAACGAACAGGCGAACATATGAACAGACACGACCGAATGCATTAACCCCTTTTCAACTTCGTTGATAGAGGTAAAAAAATATTGAAAAACAAAATTGAACATTGAAAAGTTATGTACAAAAACCAGAAATATTTCCGTCAAATTTGAAGAAACTTGAACCTGATTCTTTTCGCATTCAATATATATATATATATATATATATATATATATATATATATATATATATATATATATATATATACAACAACAAAATAAAAAAAAAACAAATGATATCGGAAAAGATATATAAAAGATATATAAATAGAATAAGAGGAAGGTTTTCCACCCAGATAAAATATAGACATGCTCCCAATAACTTCCAGAAAATTAATCAAATCATTCGTCTGAAGAAGCCAAAGAGGGTAGAAACATAAACATATTTGTGTAGCAAATCCTTTATTTCATCATTTGAGGATCTTTGATTATATAATTTAGTTGAATTTGTATGTATATTGCCTAGAAAGCTTTAAAGCTTTAAATACTAAGCATTAAAAAAACTTTTACAGAATCTTTTTGTGCCATTTTAGTCTCTAATTTCCCAATGTCTGTCAATGCAATTTATGTAATTTTCTTCAGTGTTTTTCGCTGTTTCACAGATACTTTTTTTAAATCTTGGTACAATGAATAAATTTCCTCTTGTTGGGATTATCAGTTGTTAACCATGAAACTGTTTAGGGGATTTTGAAAACAAAACGAAACAGCTATAATAACATGGAACCCCAGTAGTGTCCATCAAACATCACCTCCCTTTCAGCTATGATTTCAATATATAGCTCATGTCATACATGAAGTTTGTTTTATGTAGGGTATTATATGTATGTAGCGACACAAAAAGAATCTATGGAAAAAGTTTTTTAATCTTTAGTGTTTAAAACTGTAAAGCTCTCTAGCCATGACTCGCTCCTCGTGTTATTTCTATTGAATGTTCACCTATGTGAATATTAAATCTGTTATGTCAGTTTGAATCACAGACTGCATGCAAACCATCTCATGATATCATCTCTGAGAATATTAGTTACTCGGAAAAACTTGTTCGAGTCGATTCTCTACGAACACATTCAACTGAAGAATTAGACAATTATTTTCAACTAATCTCAACGTTAATTTTCCCACATTGCATAACATCAAACTTCCATCAAATTTTTTTAACACTTTTAATTATCAAATAAAGTATTCTTGTATGCAAGGTTGAAACGGAACCACTTTCGGGCAGTAGTACCCCAACGAGCAATTCCATTAATATACTTACAATTTGTTACATGGTATTCCATATTCGATCTCCCATCCTGCCAAACTGTCTATCAGTCAGACAAGTGGACCAGAGTCAGACGCTTTCCCCTTTCCCTGATTTCAGTCGATACAATGATATTTCACACTGACAAAGACTGGACCCATCTTTTTGGGTCACCCAATTACCCTAGCATTAGTATGATTGTTTTTATTTTAGTATTCACTATTCGTTTATCATATTTTTATACTTTCGTTCACACATTTTTTTTACTTCACTATGGTCAAGCTGGTGAGTTTTAAAGAGATCGGGATGTCTAATTATGGCTCTAGTAAATTGTCTAAAAATCTTACTAATTTCACTGCTTTCATTGACCATTCTTACAACTTGAGAAACAATTTTTGGTATTTGAGGCAAAATGCCATTTAGTTCCAATACTTATGACAAGTACAGTGCTCACATATATATATATATATATATATATATATATATATATATATATATATATATATATATATATATATATAGCACAAACTTATAAATCCTATTTTGAGGGAAAATTTCGAAAATAGAAAAAACTTTTTACGTAATATACAATAATTATGTTCATTCTTCCATCTCTATTGGGTGTAAACCGCACGAATGATATATACATACATAACCAGCTAGCCAAACCAATATGAAAACTGAAGAAATGTTGACAGTTCTGGTCGACATTTCTCAAAAGTGTGAGAGATAGAGAATGCAAGAGTGAACGAGGGATGGGGAAATAGGAAGTGTATGAAAGAAAGAAAAAGAAAGAGTGAAGGACACAGAGAGAAAAGAAAAGTGAGTGAGGGTGAAAGAGAGAAAAAGTTAGCTGGGGGGAAGGAAGAGGGAAAGACGGAAAAGTACAAGAGGGAAAATTAGAGAAGGAAAGAGAATGAAAGGGAAAGAATGAGAGAGACAGAGAGAGGGGAAGAGAATATTATGGAAGAAAAAAGAGATATAGGAAAGAGAGAGGGTGAGAGGAAAATAGAGAAAACTTGACAACCCTGGGACCGAATGGGTCACTAATCAGTATGGGAGTGGATGCAGACCTCACGATATCACTTTTCACATGCGAATCACCTCAATTCTTTGTTTAAGGGGTACCTCAATTCACAGCCTCTAGCTACAATTCATCTTTTCGACTACTTAGAGATCACACACAGATTAAAAGAATCAGACTTTTAGTATTATATTGATAGTTATATGGATAAACGAAAATCAGATCATTAGTATTGGGATGAGCACGAACACAGATCCTACTCTATTGTTATTAAATTTCAAATCACCCTCACTTGTTGCATTCTTTGAGTTAGAGAACTTTAGGGGTATCTTAATTCAATACCTCAAGCTACAATGCCAATTTTTGGCTACTTAGATGTTACACACAGATAAAGAGAATTATACTTTTAGAATTGCATATATAGGAAAAGAGTGAGAGACAAAGAGTGAACAGGGTGTGAGAGAGAGAGTGAGAGAGAGAAAGAGAGAGAGGGGGGAGGGAGTTGCCGGCCGATAGGATCTGATTTCATGAGATTCCGGTCTGGCGAATGTCGAGTAATTTTGTTGCGGTTATTAAAAACCACTTTTGGCAACGAAGGAAGGAGAAGATCTCTTGCAATGACTTCCCGAAGGAAGGAAGAATCGCTCTATTAAAAGTGGACAACTTCTCAGGAAGAATCACTTTCTGGACTATTTCCTCTTTCTGTCTCCTCACATTTCAAAAGATTCCTGCTCAGCGCTTGACTATGTATCAGAGGATGTTCACATATATCTGCTTTGAACAGTGTGATTTTTATCATTATTCTTTGCTACTATTGGAACTTGGTGTTCAGCGAAAATAGCAGATGACCCCCCAAGAAATAAACAGATACAATATGATGAGAAAAGATAGCAAGCATTCAAAAGGTGGCTTATTAATTGATATTTGGGAAAACTTAGAATCCTAACTCCATGGAGAATCAAACAATAAATCATTAAACGAACCACTCTGGATTAGGATGAAAACAGAAAGTAGAAACCTGCTCCTAGGATTGATGTATAGAGGAGTCTCCCAAATACAGCAAATAGAAAACGAAAATTTAAATTCATTACTAGAATTAATAACAACTGCGTGTGATGCCAACAAAGACAACATAATCATAATCGAGGACTTCAACATCCCAAACATGAACTGGAAAAACGTCAGACGACATGGAAGCGAAAATCCAATAGCGAACAAATTCATCAATAACATTAAAGACAACCACCTGAAGCACCAAGGATCAACACGAATAAAAGATGACGATAAACCCAGAATATGAAATTTAATCCTTACAAAAAATTATAACAATGTAGACAACTTGCAAGTAATGAACCTACTAGGAAAAATGACCATGAAAGAATAACATTTGAAGACAACAGAAAAACAAATATAAAAAACGAAAACTATCAAATCAGATAGAACTACTCTGGATGAAACCAAGAAAATTTAGGGACATTCAACATTGATAGGACATTTCTGTTCTAAAAACACAAATAGATCAAATTTGGAGGAAGTTCAAAGAATAACAAAAACATCCAAATGAATGTCCCAAAGACAACCCACGATACAAAAAGAGGCGAAAAAACGCCTTCGTTCAACAAAGAAGCTAAAAAAGGCCATAAAAGCAAAAAAAGATGTGCTAGGAAAAGATACATGACAAACAAGACTTAAATGGACACAATGCTTCAGAAGAAGAGATAGAACAAACTAATCAGAAAAATCAACTGCAATTATGAAAAAGATCCTGTACAAAAAACGAAGAAAGCTTTCTACAAAAATCCAAACCAAAAGAACAAAAGTAAAATAAAAATAAGTCCCTTGATTGAAATACAAAACAAATAAAGAATTTGCAAATGAAATAGATTTTAACATATTTATTTATATAAAATTAAGTATTTTACCACTCAGTCAAAAAAAGAGATGATGGAGATCTCCTTATATCCCTATAACAACTACATGGAGAAGGATTTCAAACCTATTTATTCGGACTGACTCAGCATGGACTCCAGAAAGTCAACGAAATAATATATCAACGAAGAAGTACATACATAACTAAGAAACATAAACGCATACAAATCAATGGGACCAGACAACGTACACACTAAAATACTATAAAATGCAGCAGATGAATTCTCTGAAACGATCATCATAATTTTCAACAAATCAATATCAGAACGAAAATTACCCAAGGATTTGAAAAAGACTATAGTCACACCAATAGACAAAAAGGAGATTGAAAAAACTAGTTTCTAACTACAGACCAATTTCACTCACATCACGAATAGGAAAACCATTAGAAAGACAAATGAAAAATACATCATGAAACACAGAGGAGCACAACACTATCTTACATACTCAACACACTTTTATACCTGGTAGATCATTTCTAACTTACAGTCAACACTGGAGGAATGAAAAAACAAGACAACGAAGGCAACCCAATTGATATAATATATATTGACTTCAGTAGAATTTATGACTCAGTACCTCACAGAAGGCTAATATACGAACTAAAATCCTACAACATCAAAGGAAGTATCTTATGTGGCTAAAAAACCTTTTAACAGGAGGGGAACTACGTAACAATTAACAAATAGGGTTGTGTCGCAAAGTTAAGTTTTAGGCCCAATACTCTTCATATTATACATCAATAATTTACCAAAAACACTTCAATGCAAATGAAGCACATTTGCAGATGTCATGAAAATCCATAAAATAATAAAAGACAAACAAAACACAACAAAAATAGATAAAGACGTAAAAGAATCAAAAGATTATTCTGAAACGACACTTCAATGTAGACAAATGCCAAATAATGCATGTAGAGAAAAGAACAACGAAAATATCTAGTACATAAATGATAAAATGCTGGAAACTACAGAGCAAGAAAAAGACTTTGACGTAATCATAACATTAAAACCTCAAATCCATAACCATTGCATCGCATTCCATCTACCCCTCACTCTGTACTTAGAATATTTCCTGTTGACCTCCTCCGATTCATACCGGGCCTCACTGTTACTCCTCGTCCCTCTTCTTCCTCAACAACCAACACTAACTTGCTGTTTTTTCCCAATTTGGTATTATTGTCCGAAAGTATGAAAACTGCATTTACTATGCATTGCAAAAGTGCTTCTGAAGACGCTGATGGAATACGGCAAAATGCATTGAGGCTCATAAGCCTTGTCTTTATGATTATAATTTTTCTTACACTTGTCCTCAAACCTTTCATTTCCACATTAGCAAATTACTACCATGATTCTGACGGATTACCCTGCATCTACACAACAAACAAAAAAAGTATGGCAAGAAATTCTATTCAAAATGTATAAAAGACAATCAAGTACTGCACCGAAATGAGAGACAGTAAATACAATAGTATTTGCTTCACTGGGGGCGAGTGTAGGTCCCTTCAGTATTTTAGATTATCCCTCTGTCCTGACCTTTACGTACTGAATCATAAGAGACAAGTGACGAGTTCTGAAATTCTCTTGGATGTAAGGTATGAAAACAACAATCACCGTGAATCTGATGAAGGGTAGATAATGCGGAGTTTCGTTCAGCATTCTCTGAGAGACACCGGAGGAAGGTCAAAGAGTACAGGGGTCGAAACGTTCTGAAAAAATAGCGAAGACATGGAAACTGGACTGAAAGAATCAATATATAATAGTAACAGTATTCACTTGAACTAAATTTCTTGTAAATTTGGAAATGAAAGGAAGTTCTTTGTATGAAGTCATCAACAGTTAAGTATTTTCTTCCAAGAACGTGTATTTCTATTTCTTGACGAGCTCTGTAGATTTATTCAAAAAGAGCACCTTATCTTTGTTTTCTTCTTTATTTCTTTGTCTTTTTCTTATTGTTTCTTTCTTACTTGTTTTTTTCCTTGCCATTGACCCCTTTTCTTTATTTCTCGTCTTTTTTTCATTCGGTCACTTATTCTTTCTTTCCATTTTCTTTACTTCTCTTTCTTTTCCTTTCTTTCTATGTTTTTTCTTCTGCTTTCCTACCCGTTTCTCTTCTTTCTTTCCTTCTTTTTTCTCTTTCTTTCTCTCTTTTTTCCTCCCTTTTTTTCCTCTCTCTTTCACTCCTTCTTTATTTGTTTGTTTGTTTGTTTGTTTCTTTCTTTCTTTCTTTTTCTTTCTTTCTCCCTTTCCTTTTCCTCGCTTTCTTTCTTCCTCTTTTTCTCTTTCTTTCTCTCTTTTTCTCCTCTTCTTTTTCCTCTCTCTTTCACTCCTTCTTTATTTGTTTCTTCCTTCCTTCCTTTCTTTCTTTCTTTCTTTCTTTCTTTCTATCTTTCTTTCTTTCTTCCTTTCCTTTTCCTCTCTTTCTTTCTTCCTTTTTTTCTCTTTCTTTCTCTCTTTTTCTCCTCTTCTTTTTCCTCTCTTTCACTCCTTCTTTATTTGTTTCTCCCTTCCTTCCTTTCTTTCTTTCTTTCTTTCTTTCTTTCTATCTTTCTTTCTTTCTTCCTTTCCTTTTCCTCTCATTCTTTCTTCCTTTTTTTCTCTTTCTTTCTCTCTTTTTCTCCTCTTCTTTTTCCTCTCTCTTTCACTCCTTCTTTGTTTATTTCTTCCTTTCTTTCTTTCTCTTTTTTCTCGTTTTCTTTCTTTTTTCTTTCTTTCTTTCCCTCTTTCTCCCTATCTTTTTTTCTCTTTCTTTCTCCCTTTCTTTTGTTTAGCATTGTTAATGCACCATGTACATAATAACTTACAAGTCGCCATGATGCTCATGAATTGTCAAAAAAGATTCGTAAATCCTGTGATTTCGGTAGTGTTCCACTGTATCTTTTCATCGTCTTCATCATCATCACTTTCCTTCTCTCTCCCCTCTTCTTCTTCTTCTTCTTCACAGTCTGCCTTCTGCCATCCTAATAGGTGTGGACCTAGTACTACCCAGAAGCCGAATCCCCCATCCTCGATAATTTTCCCACCTACGCCTTGCTCTAGTTTCCCGCCACTAAACACGCCTCCCTTTCCCGCCTCCCTCGCCATCACCGTTAGTCACGCTTTGCTCCAGTTTTTATCGAACGTGTTATAGTCCCAGCTGGTATCCCCAACGCCCCTAAGACAACCAAAGGACTAACCCATTAAAATTAGTTGACGCCCTTTGCTAGGTACCAACGCCTTTTCACTTATTCGGCAACTACTGAACCGTCGGCGTTAGGGATTCTCTTTTCTGAAGTGGCCCCTATGAAGCCAATGTGGATCCGTGCGGTTGACCAGGATATTGGTTCAGAAACCTGCTTGTGGCTTTGACCAAAGACCCAATGATCCAAAAGGATTAATTGCCTACAACTCAATGTTCGATTGAATTACAACCACGTGAAATGCGTCTTCTGCAAATGAAGGGTTTTTACAATCTTTGATAATAATAGGATTGCGCTGAAGAATTTTTTTCATTCAAATAAGGTTTCTATTGAAAGTACAGTTATCCCTTGATATTCGTGGGGGTTATGAACACCAGGGTGCAATAAAATCAAATTTTGAAACTTGACATAATTTTTTCTGGTGACGGATCCATCATTCGAGGCGGAATCGATATTCTTTCAACCTAAAACGTAGAAATAGTCTTAATCTGCTCAGAAATCCCCTTCCTCTGCGAGTATGCAAAAGTATTCTCTCTTTTTTTACGGCTAACTTTATGCAATATTCTGGCAGTCATAACCAAAATTAAATTTTCAAAGAAGATATTAAATCATTGAAATACATTTTGAAAGATCGTTTAAAAGTATGTGCTCGTAAAAAATATATCCAACTAATTAACGAAAACCATAAATTTCATGAATCTTCATGGCAGCAATAATTAACAATTTTTTCCTTTGAATTACATTCATCTTAATATTTTTTGTTCCTTTCTCAATCTTTTATCCAGTTTGAGAAAAATTGCGTAAAAAGCAACAAAAATATCCAGATGAAGGTGAATAGTAGCTGAAACGTGATAAAAAATGTTGATAATGATTTATAATACTTAATCTACTGAAAAATAAATAGATAAATTTGTTTATTCAGTGAATTGGGGGGGGGTATGAATGTCTATAATACCGTTTGACTAACAGATTCGCCAATGTTTAAATTGTCTACAAAAATAGATTAATAACACAAATATTATTACGATGTCTTTAAGATTTCCAAAACTTTTTACGTTTTGTTTATACTGCACAGCGTATTTTCTATGATGCAGCCTTTTGCGTTGCGCCACAAAACTCTTCTGAGTTATTTTCCCAACGGCTTTAGAGCGAAGTGAACACAATTGCCTCAGCCAGAGTTTAAACTTGTTTCGCTGAGTCCATTCCCCGTGCAGCATCTCATTGAAAGAATTAAAATAAATATTTTGGGGTTAATTCTAGATGAACTTAAACATGACCATACAGAACTACTTAATGTTTTCTATATTTTTTTTACTTAAGAACGGCATAAATGTTAAGACCAGATTTCAATAGGTTAACAGCGTTTCTAAGGAATTAAGTGACCCGAAAAGAGAGTGGTTAAAGAGAGTTTGATGGCGTTCCAAAGAAAGAAAGTTGCTATCATAATAAGAGGGGAATAATAATAATAATAATAATGATAATAATAATAATAATAATAATAATAATAATAATAATAATAATAATAATAATAATAATAGAGAGAGAGAGAGAGAGATTATCTCTTTCTTACGACTCACTCCGTCATATTGTTCCTTTTTTAAATCAATTCTCGGAATAAAAAATAGAATACAAAAAAAAGAGAGTAAAAAGAAAGCAAACTAAACAGTGTTTATAATTAATATATACATTTCATATACATAAATATATACAAATTTTTCCTTAGCCAATGAATTATATTGTATTTCAGACGATATTTTTCCATTTATTTTCGGTGTAATGATTATTCATTTTTGTTTAGGACGTTTTGACAAAGATTAACTTGAAAATCGATTGGAAACAAATATTTTTTGATATTATTGATATTTTTATTACCGAAACAAATGTTGGTAAATGTTATCAAATGCTGTTAACAACTGTCGCAGATTTTGAACAATGTCTCTTCGGAAAACGCAGATATCGACTTACGGATGGTGGACAGATCTTTGAACTCACGGTTCTTGTTCAATTGCAAACATATTTAAATGCCATCGTCATCTTTCGACAGGATGGATAAACTAGTTAATAAAAAATGAGAAATTAGTTGAAATTTGGGAAAGTGATTTTTTTGACTGCAAACTCAAGCGTAGCCGTCTAATTATTAAGCTTTAAGGCTGTACCATTTTTGTTGAGTCTTTCATTGTCTGCAGATCAGAAATGGCAAGGAACTCTTACTGAAGGACTTAACTGTTATTGTTTTGCCAATAATAACTTTCGAAGGAGGCGATTAGAAAAAGCGAGATACATGGCAGCACTAAGGAATCGTTGCCCTGATTCGAGCGGTCAATATAATGATTCCATGTTAGCGACACCAGATTAAAGACAAAACGGTATTGTTTTCATTGTTAGGTCGACGACGCGTGATGCACATTACCAAAATAGAATCAGAAAGAAAGAGAAAGAAAAAAGAGAGAAAGGGTCTTTTTAATCAGCTTTGTTGGTCTGGCTCATCGGTAGAGCAGCGGACATGATGCACTTTATCTGTGTTCCCTGTGGTTGGTATCAATTCCGTTCAGACTTTCAGAATCAACTTACAAATTTAATTCTATCTTGACATTCAATCCAGATTAAGCTGTTTATTATAATTACGGGTAATGTTATCAAACACCCATTGTTATCAAAATCAGTCGGTCTCCAAAACTTTATTTAAAATGAATTATAAATTTTCGTATTAATTTTTCTATAGTTTTTCACAGCGTAAAGATTTCTTAGAACAATTAATTTGATAACATAATGAATTCTTAACAATGAATCTAAATAGATACCCATACCTTGCATAAATGAATAACCATAGCCCGCACGGGTACCAACACTAATTATCTAAGAAATTATTTAAAATTACCAAATGAATAAATGAATAAATAAACCTGAATCTAAAATTAATGGATCTTTTATTTGATGTTGTCTAAAAAAAAAATACCTGTACAATATTTCGGCATCATTTGTCAAAAAATGACTACGGAGACCCCGAAGAGCACTTTTTGGAAAAAAAACAAGTTCAACAAAAAAACGCATAAACATACGAGCAAAGAGAAAAGAATTTGTTGCCCACTTGGCTGGTTGGTCGGGCTAGCCATTTATGGGGCTGCAGGGATTCGATTTTCCTAATTTCTATATCCTTTCGCTTAATATTATAAGTAGGATATTGTTATTGATTAATAAGCTTAACTATGTCTGGCACAAGGCCACATTGTAGGGATGCCGTTGAATATCGGTGAAATCACTACTCGAATAACGGTCTACCATTCGGCTAACACTTCAGGGGAATATCAAGTTTAATTTGTTAATGTCTGGCATAAGGCTGAAATAAGCTACAATACAATACTCTGCAAGACAAGCTCGTTAACCATTACTCTACGGCGAGCGTCCTGTCTATTCACCCAACACGCACAGAATTCAGGCCTGCCTCGTTGTTCAGAGAGTTGCATGTTTCCAACTGGCACTAAGTGTAGGTATTGAAGTCGAGAGACAAGCCAGGAATTCGAATGTTAATTTCCAAGGCAAGTGGATAATCCATCCCCACTTGGAAGATTGGCGCAATACAATCTTCCATTGACTCTTTTAAGAGAGACTTAGAAAAGTAAACGCTCACAGCGGGATACGCGCATCAGATGACTCACACACGCATGCACACACACGCACACGTGTCCGTACGTACATCGAATTCGTTTGTTTAAAAACAGTTTCGACCCCACGTCCATTAACCTTGGGATCGCTCCTAATTTATGGATTTTCCACTGGATTATAGATGATTAACCCGTTGGTAACTTTATCACCTTGTCCCCCCCCTTCCCCTCTCTCCGAACGCCGTCAGCTCTCTAACGCCTTGACAATAAATTCGGAGACTCCTCCTCGTCCAACACGAATAAAGAACTGGCTTTGCAAAGAAATGGTTTGTGTGTGGGATCAATCGACAGAAGGGCAAACAAAATTTGCAACATATCATTTAGAAAGAAAAAAAAAAGAAAGGACGGGTCTGGTTAGTCGTTTAATAGAAACTGTCATGTGTCTGCTTTTGGTAGTATGCTTTATTAGGGGTGATCAATCAAAAAATGAAGAGGGGGGATCAATGGATAAGGCGCTTTTCTCATCATTTGTTGGGTAATGATCACTAAAAAAGTCTAAATTTAACAAAAAACGCGAATGTTGCTGGGTACAAACGTATGATCAATTTGGTATTAACTTTCATGGTAAATTGAACCCATATTAAAAACCTATTAAGGGGGGGGGTGATAACAACAAAATCGTTTTTCTAGATATAATATACAGTAAATGCTGAATATCTCAGCCCTCTAGCTCCATTCGGTGCGGCCTGTACGCGTCATACATACATAGCCAACTTGAAAACTGAAGAAATCAATGTTGATAAATTTGCTTGTTGTTTTTAAAGAGGAGACGAAAGGCACCTAGTGACATGCAAAATATATGAAGCGTAGAAACCTCATAATCCAATAACCAAGAAATGAAACTACCTGACACTTTCCTAAGGATAAGGGAAGCGTGTTCGAATCTCGTCAGAGCTTTATATTCTTTATTCCCAATCCATGCTGATTACTAAATAGTACAGCATTACTTTGATTAGTGCGGTTAATTCGTTCCAAATTTTCCAAAATCGCACTGTTGAATGTTATATCAAAATTTTAATTGTTTCTTTACAGCCTATATTAAGTTACATGAATTTGTATAGCAATACCTCAACCTTACTCCATCAGAGAAATGCAATGACTAAAACTGCACGATCCGGGGAATTGTTGTCGATATAAAAACGGTATGAGCACTGCAAATAAAAGCAACAGAAATAAGATGAAATAGTCTTATTAATGATAAGAATAAGAATAAGACTAGTCTTATTAATGATAAGAATAAGAATTTTGGACAACTCAAGATTGTTGCATCTTATTACTGCAAAATGTAAACAAACAGTCATAATGGGAATGCTTCATCTAAGAAATACGGGCAATTTGAGACTATTGTATCTAATACTAATCGCATAAACAAACAATATGACATAAAAGTAAAATCGGATATGAAAGAATTTAGTAATATGACTAGATCTGAGTTATGTCTGCCAGTTAGCTTTCATTGAGTTATCAGTAAGGTGATATCACGGCTTAGGATCTTCTCCAGAATAAGATAAACAAATTCAAATCAAGTAGGAAAATTGTTCTCCTTTTAGACTAGTTAGTACCAGAAAAAAATCACGAATACATTTGAAGAAACTACGATCTTTTTAAGGGAAAAAATAATGAATGTGTTGAAGTTGAAAACTCCACACTTTCAAATGGTGGAAAAGAGGTAATTTTTATCAGCAAAATGTTTACCCCCGAATGAAAGGGTTTAGTGTTACGAACAGAAGACAAAAAAGTCACATTGCTCTTTATATAGGCTAAGCATAAGTTAGTATCAAACTATCTCCACTGGGAGATCCCACGAGGATCGAACCCACTAACAACTGCAAGCATAATTAGCTTGCTGATCATTGCTTAACGCTATGTGTCCGGATCCAGTTCTATTCATCGTATTTATTAACCTAAGAATTTTGTATCAGGCCATCATTAGTAGGAGATCGAAACAGGATCGAACCCATCCGCAGTTTTTCTTGCTGATCATTGCTCTACGTCGTGTGCCCGAAACAAATTTTAAAAAAGTGTAATCTACTCGTTAATCCATAACCAATACTTAGAACTATGGATGTTTTTATTACTCCATTTTGTCTTTTGTAATATATTTAAGACAATCCAACATAAGTGTAAAAGGAAAGCTGTAAAACTTTGAATAAACGGAAAGTTAAATCTTCTTAGAAAAAAAAGTCAAAATTGTGTAAGCACATTGAACTATGATTGCCTCCAGTAAAAGCCTTGAGTTTCACGCTTTCTTGGTCAGTTCCAAGTATCACCCCAGTCATGAAACGTGCAACAATCAGAACACTGTGCTCCTTTGTTAGTTTCACACTCCAAGTACAATAACCCAACAAAATCTTTAATCATGGCAAGACATAACCTTAGACCACTGCTGAATAAATCCATACTTTGTTATATAGCCTAGTCAAGGAATATTTTTTTCAATCGCATAATCAACTTTTTCTTATTTATGCATTGATTCAGTGAATGGAGGTAATCCCTAAATGTAGGTACGTCAAAGCGAAAATTTTGGTAAAAAGTAAAAATATAACATAATTAATTTATTCAAGCACATTTTTGTCATAATATACACAAAAAACATAAATAATTTACTCACTTTTCCTCGACTTAAATTTTAAAAATGAAATCCTGTACTGAAGCCAAGATCAAAGTATCATATTTGCGTGTCCTATCGGAGATTATAAAATTTTTGAAAATGCAGTTTGTAATTCATTAAGTTCTATCTTTTGCATTTCGCTTCTTATTGTCAAATGAATATTCTATCTTTTTAACACTTTAACTTTTTCTTTTATTGTGGTTTGTTCTCTAATCCTTGATGATCACTTTCTATCTCTTAGAATTATTCCGAACATTGCTCTTTACGTTACTCTTTGTGTCATTATGAGTTTGTTTGTAAGTGATTCGGTTATTGTTTCACATACGTATGCCATTCATTGCACACTTAACGTTTTAAGCATATCGACAAAGTGCTTCACAATTTATCTCTATATTTACAGAATACTCCCCAAACAATCGTCATACATCGTTTTATTTCGCGTTCATGGCCATTCTCTGAATCAATCAGCTGACCTAAATAAATATGATCATTAACCTCTTCCAAAGCTCCACCCTCTATTCTTATGGTCGTTTTCGGGACCTTATTGTTGAACATTACTTCTATTCTGATTCGGTCCATCTATAACCCTACTCTGAAGCTTTCCTTACTTAGATTACTTAGTATCTGAACAGGGTCTTATTGAATAATTTTGCTATGATAAACACGTTTGTCTTTTTTTCCTTTCCTTGCTGCATCTACGCATGCGTCGTAGTCCATTACTACTTCCGCTGTCTCTGATTGCATTTCCGCTTGATTTATCATCTCTGAATGAAATACTTCGTCGTAGATTTTGGCTTCGATAAAAACTTCCCATAAACTTCAAGGGACGCGGTCACACATCTGTTCTTTTACAGCCTCCGAATGAATTATGGACCAGATGAAGATTTAATTGCTTGTTAGCATCAAATTGCAAACAGCATTCAAATTACAGTAGATTCCCGTCATTACGGCACCTTTGGGGATTTAAGAGTGCCGTTATGACGAATTTGCCAATGGATAGATTTTATACAAAGTTTTTTTAATCATGAGAAACCAAAAAAGTACAGTGAAAAATGACTTTGTATCATCCTTTCACAGTCTAATGCCCCCTCCCCAGCAGCAGGGATGCAAATAAAATAAATGAACCCACAAGTAATTGTGCTCACCATATACATAGTGCCACGTAATTATTTGTTAGTTCAACATATTGGTAAGTTCTTTGAAAATTGTTGGACAGGCAAAAATTTAATCCCAAAATGAAGTCGTAGTATATTTGGAGGATCCATTGAACAAACGTAGCCACCAAAGGTGGTGAAGGTTGCTATCCTTTTTTTTTATATGCGTGTGTGTTTGTTTATGTGTTTGCGTGTTTGTGTGTTTCAGTGCGCCTGGCAATGCTGTATTGTCTACAGATTCGAAATTTGGCATCAGTACTCTACTAAACCCCTTTCTAAAATACTTTTTTTTTTAAATTTTGAAAAGAAAGCCTCTTAGACCTTTTGGTGGTCTTATTTTGGTGGGCTTCATTAAAAACGAGAAGATTTTCCAGAATCTGGATGTTTTTTTTTACTCTGTCTCAAATGTTTTCCAATGAAAAGCGCCAATGATGTCATAAATAGAATTCAATCTGTCCATGTTCTTCAATGGATCTTTTTTTTTTTTTTTTTGCATGAATTTAAATTCTAACACTACGGTTGTTCAATTATTGACTGTGATGGCGAGTTTCTTTAACTTTTTAAATACATTTTGTCCAATTTTTAAAGGAGAGAATACGGTACTTACTGCAGCTGAAATTCAGCAGGTCGTCCATTTTTGACTTATATTAAACAACCCTGAGACCCTTTGAGTTATCAATCGGTGCAAGTGCGAACATCGACTATATATTATTGTTTTCCGGTTACAATTCATCCGGACATTTGGGGGGGGGGTTAAGTTGGGTCTTGTTACAATGCACCGTTTCGGCTACTTACATGTCACACACAGATAAACAGAATCAGACTTTTAGTATTATAGAGATGACAAAGGCTTGAATGTCTCGTTGTGAAGTAGTGGTTCATAAGCACAAACCAGTACTGTCGTAGTGACTGTTATCTACACTGGTTGCCTTACTCTTGTTGTGAGTGCAATCCTCACTAGGTGTCGACTCCTGTAACCGTGTGCCTGTTCAAGCTAAACTAAATGAATATTAAAAGTCTGTGTCTCGCCGTTGAGTAATTGTTAGCAAGCTCGTTTCATAGAAAATTACTAGTATTGTAAATTAAATCCTCACTAGAACTCCATAATGCTCTATATTCTTGACCGTGTGCCGTACTTGGTGAATCTTATTAAAAGTCAGTTAGCCATGGATACATGGTTAACGTGTTTTGCAGACCATTTCTACAGCCACGAAGAGTCTTTATGTAGCCTGATAAAGGAGCTGCTGTGATTGAGCAAGAAAGTCGGCCTACTTCAGCAAGACGAACATCATGTGCAACAATCACATCGGAGATAAAAAAAACACTGAGATCAATATCGGAGACACAGAACTCGAGAAAGTAGATCACTACATCTACCTAGGACAACGGATCTCCATGAGACCTTCAAAAGTAGAAGAAATTAAGCGAAGAATCACACTAGGATGGCAAGCCTTTGGCAGAGCTAGCTCAACCTTAAAAAATAAGAAGATCCCATTAATCCTAAAAAGAAGGGTGTATAATCAATGCATCCTCCCAATAGTCACTTATGGAGCTGAAACATGGAACCTAACCGAGAGACAGATCCGCAAATTGAGAACCATGCAACGTGCACATAAGAAAATTATGTTCAACCTCACATGGAGAGATCACAAGACAGCATAGTACATCCAGGAAGAGACAAGAGTCAGGGACATCATAGAATCCATTAAAAAGCTCAAATAGCTGTGGGCTGGCCATGTTGCACGAATGGCAGACAACCGATGGACATCGCAACTCACGGCATGGATCCCCCGAGATCACATGCACAACCGGGGCTGGCAGAATATTAGATGGAGAGATGAGCTAGACAAATTCAGAAAGTACTGGCTCCGCGACGCCCATGATAGAGAAGATCTATGTCTATGGGGAAGGTCTATGTCCAACGACAGACGTTGAAAGACTGGTGATGATCTATAGCTATGGGTTCGATTTTTACTGCAAGCACCACACATTTACACACACGCACACTCATGCACACTCACACACATACAAACGAGCGACACGCGTACAGTTGCGCGCCCTACGCACGTCCATGCTCACTCCCCTGCACCTGCACAATCACACACACACACACACACACGCGCACGCGCGCATACAAAGCACGCACTCACACGTATACACTCAGATACACGCACGCAGACATACACACACGCACGCGCGCATAAACGCTCGTCTGCCAACACAGGCATACACACACACAAACATGGGCAAGCACATATGCACACTCTCACATACACACACTGGCAAACACATACACCTATACGCACACATACGAAAGCATGCACATACATACCGTCGGGCACTCACACACACACAAATGCACACTTAAGTACGTGCGTGCACACACACACACACACATACACATACATAAACACTGGTGCACACACACGCACGTACATACGTGGACCTGACCGTCCTCATCCGCTTTTCCGCCCATGTAGACGCCGGTGCATAATACTTCAATATTGAAACTAATGCTTACAAGTTGAGGATTTTCCTCTCTCTCTCGTCACTCCTGGTTGGTATTTAACTCAAAATTCTTCTTTGTTCTCTAATTATCAACCAACGACAATTTCAAAACCGGAAGAAGCTATTTCACCAGAAAATGATCGCTTCCGGCCCAGGAAAGAGTCCTAACCGAGAAACCATTTTCTTTTTTCTTCAGTGTTCAATGGTAGAGCAATGGGATGTAGGGTCGTCCAATGACATTCCTTTCGACACCATCTTCTACGGGATAAAAGGCATTCACTAATACTTGCTTTAGTTTTGTCATTTCAAACGTAGGCACATGAGTAGGCTTGAGCCAGCAGATATACACTCTCATTCTTATATATGTGCACTTGAATAGACATTATTCTATAATATTTATCTACGTATATGTCTATGTGTTGAATACATGTACTATAAATCTGTACAATGGATAAATCTACACACGTACACACATATATAAGAAAAGGTATAGAGTATCTTGGTCTTCACATACGAGGTACTATCTAAGTCTACTGATTACATATATATGGAGAGAGATATGTAGAGAGTTTCAAACAATACAACGTATTCATAATTATTCTGTCGGATTATATGTATATTTATATAATTATCAGATTTGGGAAACCACAGAGCAGACATGAACAGTGAATAAACAAGATAAGAACGAGGAGATGAAGCAGTTACTTGTGCCTCTGCCTTTCTACCGGACTGTTTAGCTCGATGGGAAGAGCGACGCTAAGTTTAAATCGGCTACCTTATCAGTCGCTGGTTAGTTTCCTGTGGCAGTCCCATTTTCTCTAATTGTTTATTCCATTCACTCTGTCTAGGCGAAGTGACACATAAACGTGCAATAACGGGGATTGGGCCATTTAAAATAGAGTTTCAAACAATAAAACTCCTCAACTCTCGGCATAAAAAAGAGCAATAACCGAAATAGCAGATACAGGTGTCCCTCGTTATTTGAAAGTTCGTTTTACACCACATTTCCACTTTTACAAAAAAAAAAAAGAAAAATGAAAAGCGGAAATAGGGTTCAGGGTTTATTTTATTGCGAGCAATCATAGAGGCAGCGCACACTCTCTTCCTTTCTCTCCTGACCCTCAGTTTCCTGTATCTCCAACCGTCCAAACCTCTGTGGCACCACCTATGTGTGTTTAACAAACAATATAATTCAGTAATAGTGGAGTCTGATTTTATGCAGAAATCGGTTTCTATACTTAAGCCGCCAACACATAACGGCAATAATTTGAAAAAAAAAGTAGGTTGTCAACAGTTACAATTTGTTAGCCAATCAGACGCCAAGAGCGGAGAAGGTTTGGAGCCTACCAGGAGACTTAGAGGGGAGTTGACTTCAACTGCAATACGGAAGATTTCAAGGAGACCACTGAAGACGACACAGGAGACAGTAGTCGACTCAGCAGGGATCATCAAATGCACTGACGACCGTCACACACAATTGACTACCTTATTCTGCCACACCCGTATGCATACACTATTCGACAATGAACGATGTGAGTACTTTTGCCACACATGCAAACACACACACACACGCAAACACACACACACACACACACTTTCGACTTCACAAACGATGCACTTTTGACAGTTATCGGATGAATACACAACTACATACAAACATAAATGACCTTTACAAACTCTATCCTTTCGATGCATTTTTCTCTCATGTGAGACTTATCATTCTTTTACCTGTGAGTAAAAATCCACGAACTCTGAATCACCGACCTATGAACATTTCTTCGAACTCTTTTGTTAGAACTATCACTTTTACTTTCCCGAAATAAAACTAACAACGAAGACGGTTGTCCTATGAATAAATTTGTTACGTGTAACATACAAATTCGTCTTTTTGTCATTACATTGAACCTTGAACAAGGCCAAATATATCCTGCTAACACACCTATGACGACTCTGACTAATTGTTTTAGCATCTGGGAACGCTTAGAAATTGTTCCAATATAAATTAATAGTAATTTCTTCTTCGCTTCAAGTCATTTCGGCTTACAAAAGGTTTTGTGAGAAGTGTCTACTTTTGAAGAGCTGGGGGAAACCTGTCCTGAAATAGAAATAGGGAGACAGGTTCCATCAGTTATAAGTCTTTGAGGTTTGATTTAAATCAGAGAGACGTTGCCCTCTTTTTTTTTTTAATTTGAGACTATTTCACAAGAAATCCTTAAAAAAAAAAATAGGCTCGTAGATTTTAATGTTCGGCTTTCCTCCTCCATCCCTATCGTCTGCTTGTTTGAAATGTTCAGTATGGCGGACTTCATTTTCAATAATCATTCTTTAAATTCTATGAATTCCAAATGATTCATAAATCATGAACGAAGATGTTCACAAGTTTTTCTCTCTTTTTTCTTTGTTTTTATTTATCTACTTACTTGTTTATTTTCTGAAGTTTTTGCAGAAAAGGTTGATGTTAAAAAAAAAGGGAGACGGGTTAAGTCGGATGGAAAATGAAGGCGTGGTGATGATAATGATGATGATGATAATGAAGAAGAAGAAGAAGAAGAAGAAGAAGAAGAAGAAGAAAGCGATTCGATACAGAAAGGTGGTTAAAGTAAGAGAGCGTTATGCAAAAGAAAAATACAAGAGAAAATATGAGGGTAATGTAAAAAAAAAGAGAAAAGAAAGAGAGAGTAAGGGGTGGAGGAAAAGCAAAGAAATAAGGGAGGGGAAAATGTGGGGAAAAGAAAGATGAATGCCGTGATCAAGAACAGAGGGACTGAGGGAGAACTTTGGCAAACCACTCTCCAATAATTAACTGAGAACATAGGAAGTAATAAAAAAAATGTTATACTCATCGTCAGCCTTGACAAGGTCAGTCCATATATATGGGTAAACTCCCACTCAGAGTGATTTAATATGAGAAATTCGCTTCCTGCGTCGCCCGACGTATGAGACCAAGGCAATATTATGTACAGGCCTAGCAAGCGTACCACTGGGGACTTTCATAAAAGGCGAGCATTCTTCAATGAGCTGAAAATGGGGTTTCTCAAAGAAAATTTAACCAAGAGAATTTTATTGAAAGTTTTATAGTTTTTGTACACTTTACGTTGGATTGTCTCAAATATACTATAGAAAACAAAATGGAGTAAGTAAAACATTCTTCATTTTCTTATTTTTCTTTATCCCCCGGCGTTAACGCCATTTAATGCTTACTGAAAAAACACTTTTCACGGTGTTGAATTTCTGGAGGTCCCTGCGGTAAAGAATTTAGTCGCGTAAAGTTAATCTCATATTTGTCCACGATTTTTTTCTTCTTTATAACACAGATTTTGATGATAAAATACTTTTGATACTTGTTTTGAGCTTTTGTATCTCAAGGTCTGACTTTTACTAACTCGTGTATTTTACATGAGTAGATTGTGCCAGGGATTAAGAAATATCTAATGATATAGCTTTTTATGGTCAACATCATGAAGATTTAGGAAAGAGTTAGATCATGGTGAATTAGAAAAATCCACTGGATTCCACAATTCAATAGGTATTTTTCTGTTCCATAATGTTAAATTTTGTCAAATGAAAGGCTTCCATATATTCTTTAACAAATATCTTTTAGTTCCAACAAGCATCATTTTGATAGCAAAAGAGAGCATGGAATTATATTGTCAAATGTGTGAAAGTCAAGATTATAAATATAACAAAAAATCGGAATGAAACTTACGAATGTTATCAAAATTATAAATAAGTATTCTCTCCTTATTCCATGAAATAAAGTTAATCTCATATTTTTCTACAATCTTTCCCCTTGATAACAACACTGAACGCTGAAAATTTTCATGTGGGTTTTTTGCTTTTGTTTCTCTGGTGAGGAAAATGAAGAAAATAATTCCGCTTTAATGTGTGATTTATGGCAACTCAGTTTTATTTGAGAGTCAAGGCTTTTTTTTATCTTACAATGGATTATCTTAAAATAGACAAGGGAATTTGCAATTGATAACGAATACACTCGCCACTTCCCGCAGGATTTCCGTCGGTTAATGCAACATAAAAAGTTGTTCGTGTAATCATAAGTTGTTTTCTTTGATGGGTGAATGAAAAATGCGATGAAAACAAGAACCATAAGTTCAACTATGTGTACACCATCCGTGGTAGTAGGAGTAGCAGAAAGAGGATGGGAAGAAGAAGGAAAAGGGAGAACAAGTGGTCTTTTTTTAATCTATTCATTCTCATACTTGTAGAATTAAATGAACTAGATAAAATTTTTAAAAAATGGTCGGATTGAGTTCTTCTAATGGCGTCACATCTTTCAAGGACATTATGCCTTTTAATGACATCACACCTCTTCCTTCCTTTCTATTTATGTTGCTTAACGTAATTGACTACCCGACCGACTGACCGAACGAACGACCGAAAGCGTCTAATAGAGATGTGCAGACACATCTAAAAATAATAATATTTGAAGATATGAGACTTATCAAAACATGAAACAAATTCTTGACGTTTCATTAAAGCAGAAGCGACCAGCGTCAAGTGCAAACGTTTAATTAGCTCATAACGGGGAATTGTGTTACTGAGATGAGAGAAAAGTTAAGGAAGTCAGATTATTGAAGTTAAACAGCGTCGAATCAGATTAATACTGAGATGGATGACCGCTTAGATAGAAACAACAATTGCTTGCAAACAATAAACATCTCCATGGATCGTTCGAGAAACAAAATCATCGTCTCGTGTGTCACGTGTAATATGGGGGCAACTAAGCTGAGCTTTGGCACAACAGTTTCTCTCAGCAGCTCATAGCCTGGTGTTCAACTGCTCATAGCCCCTACGTCGGACAGTCCGGTTTTTGAGCACTCTGTCCCCCTCTTGGAGTCAGACTAAAAAACCTAATCGAATCATATCAGGTATGGTATACTTAGAACAGTGGGAAGTGACAGCCATAAAACTGTGGTGAGTAAAAGTCAATGGCAACTACATATTATTCACATACGTTAAAGGTGTAAACACTGTTGATGAGCTGCAGTCACGTTATCCAGCAAATGAGGAAGGGCCAGTCAGTCTACCGAAAGCCCATTTCGTTTTGGAATTTTTTTTGGAAAAGTTTTACAAAAATCACTGCAAAATAGCATTCATACATGAAAGTGATGTTTTACAAATCAAGAAATTTTCCGAGTATTTTATAAATTTTTATACAAAACTTTTGTATATTTACACCCTATGATAAACAACATGTCCAAAAGAGTTATTTCAGTCTGAAATACATTTCTTTTCGGAAATGCTCTCACATCTAGTCATACTTTTTATGGACTCTCAGGGGTCTGCACACCCTAGGTTGGGAACCCTGAGATAGAGTTTTCATTTTTGGAAGTTTGGAGTTGCTCACCATACCTTGTGGCACACTTAACAAAGCAGGGCAAGTAAAGAGAACGGAAGAAAGAAAAGAATTTCGAAAACACACCACCCACAAATGTGCGAGGTTTCGTTAAGAGATGTCATTTTGAACAGTTTTTCTAGTTCATTGAAAACGGTGAATTCTAAGAATTAGAAAAAATATAAATTCAAAAGATCAAATTGAATTAAAACTCAGTAATCACTTGCAACGACGGTTGATTAGGTAAAAAGTGACCAAGCGGTGAAGTGTAAAAAAATCGCTCTTTGACAAAAAACACCAACCTGTTGCTACTGGTTTGTTTTTTTTTAGGTTAATGGAATCACTTATTTGAACTCCAATTCTTAAACATCAAACAGATCTGCTCTAATAGGATTCTGGCTAACCCTAAACTAATTTCTCTCTGGCACTGTCAGAAAGTTTGAAGCTGAATTTGATCCTTTATTCCACTGACTGCGAATGACAGAATTTTCAGTCATTGCAGTTCTATGGCTGACAATAGAAACACCATTGTATAATATCTATGAACCAGGGCTTTTATCTTGCTATTGATTACCAAAATTAATTACAAAATATCGTCAAAACTCAATGAGTTGGGCTCCTTGAAATTAAAGTGGGGATAAGTCAGTGCTTTTTTTTTTCAGAAAACACGTACACACACACACAGACACACACAGACACACTCACACACAGACACACACACTCACACACATGCACACACACATATATATGTTCTTTTTCTGAAAAAATACTGACACCCCAACCCTTGAATTTTAAAACTATTTCTGAAACCTTTATCCCATGTTTTATCCAAAAATTATGATTTTTGAGAGAATGGGGCTCTATTTACGATGTAAATATAATGCCCAAATGAAACCTCACTTTCCATCTAATGCACATACCTCTGTGTTTTATATGTCTATGTACAACACTTTAAGGTGTCTACAACGAAGGGAAATCCTCACCATCCTCTGAGGGTCAAAAGCGAAAGGAGACTCAATATATCTAATTAAACGACTTTACTATTTTCTAACCTCCCAAACTGTTGCACCTTACGGATTTACAATTCTGGTACAAGGGTAACTTGACCCCAGGATGAACAGGATATATCAGGCTGACCTCTGGTGACTCATAAAGGTCAATTTAGGGCCAGGGCAATTTGGGCTTTATCAATTTCAGGGAGACAGCTGCAATTTAAAGGCTACAAATTTGTATACTAGTATCGCACACTGACCGACAAATACGAGTTTGTACCTGTCTCAGTAGAGACGTTTGGAGTGATTGGCCCAAAAGCATTGAAACTCATCCGCTTAATAGGTTCGGAAGCCGCCCAACGTCGTGAAGAGCTGCGAGAGATCACCTGGCTCTTCCAGTGGATGTCGATGGCTATCATCAGAGGCAACATGTTCTCCGTGGTGATAGATGTAGTAGATGAGGTTGACCGTTGGAACAAAAACGTCAGAATTCGTTCGGATTACATTGAAAAGGAGGTCAATCCAGAAAGTCGTTTGAACCACCAATCATTTCCCCTAATCTTTACAGTCCGAAAAGTGATAATTGTGTTCGTGTGGAGATACTGTGAGAAGACTCATATTTCTTTCATTTCATAATTCAAACTCATAACCAAGCCAATAATTGCGAAAACAATGATTTTGACTCTTCACGAGTTGAGTGACGTCTGTGTGATGTCACAGCATTCTATTTGGGGACCAATATACCAACATTTCTTTTTTAATTAGTAGAAACTATTTTTAAAAATGATTAACCTCATTTCATTTTTTTTTCAATTTATTGTACAACAAAATTAAGATCAACGATAATTCATTTTTTGTTTCCTTTGCACAGTAAATACAAAAAAGGGTAACTTAGCCCAAGGATTCATATAGAGGTCAGGTGACCAAATTACTTGTAAAATCCAATTTTGTGAATATATATTTAAATCCTGAATTTCAATCTAAACTTACATAGATATCCATTACGGTTCAGTGGTTAGAGTCACGAAAAATTAGATAGACGGACTGGGTTTCAGACAGAGATACTCGATTTTTTTTTTTCTTTTAATTTTATGTGCTTCCTATACTTTCAGGTATTAGTGGAGGTCTATTTACAAAATTACTATTATGTTGAATCCTTTACTTCCCGATCGCCGTAGGAAATTAATGGATGTGAATTCATTTTCTCTCAGTGCTAATGCCACTCTGGATTTTTTTCAAACGGAATGTAACCCTAGACTGACTATAAAACATATTTTTCTTTGTGTAAAAACCATAACCCTAACTCTAACTCTAATCCCAACCTGAATGCAAAAACAAAACATGACGAGAATTTAAATCAGAGTCTGCTTTGACAGCCAATCTGGTAAAGCCCAAATGAGTACAGGAATTCTCAATTTTGAGACAAATTAATTTTTAAGGGTTCAGGACTGGGATGCATGCCTGTCCGAGGGTTCAACCTCACCATAAAATATCATTTGTTTGCCAAACACTGAAGCAGAATTTAGAGCAACTTCCATGAACTGGGCCTCTTTCCGACTGTAGACCCAGGAACAACAAATATAAAATAAGAAGTCACACTATAATTGATGATTAAGTATTCCGCAGAAAGAGATCCCTTAAAGAACCAGATTCTTCCAACTATGCCACGTAGAAATAGCCTATGCTACAACCATCTCAAACACACCGATGCCTTCACTAGCTCCATTACTAAGAAGATTTGTAATATCTACCCTAGTTCTAACTACAAAAGTAACAATTATATAATATATTGTATAAAATGTTATCAAGGAATGTATCCATTTAATAATATAGGCAGATCTGAATGGCTGTTTAACATTAGACTTATCAAGAAACATATGCACACATGCACATTGTGTTTTGTTGAATTCAAAGGGAATTCTTCACTTTGTATTGCTGGGACCTAAATAGACGGTTACCTCGCAAAAAGATCAGGAGCAATTGGCTTGTTTGAATGATGAACTGGAAACCAGTCGACCAGTGATTTTAAATTTGATAACTCTTGTCTTGGTGCTGCAAAAAAAAAAAAAATGCAGAAAAGTTCATTGAACTGGGATTAGAAGTTCATCGACATATTGACCGGACACTTTCGGACTCTCACTTGTTCCATTCCATATATTGTTCTTTCATGATAGAATACAACAAAGGTCAGGGAAAACAGTTTCATGACTGAATCATGAGGCTAGAAATTATATCAATACATTCATGGAATCCGTGTATCGATAGAAGAAGTCAATTCGCTTTCTGAACACCACATCCGTGGGAACAATTATTATATATATATATATTATATATTATATATATATATATATACATATATATATATGTGTGTGTGTGTGTGTGTGTGTGTGTGTGTGTGTGTGCGTGGATTGATATAGACATACGTGTGAATGTGTGCGTACGTGTATGTGAGGAGGACGTTGAAGTTTGAAATTCAATGTAAGATTAAAAAAATTTAAAAAAAACAAGTCTGGTTAGTCACGCAAATAGAAACCATTACCTGACCAATGTATTTTGGCATGTGGGGGTGATCAAAAAAAAGAAGGAAGAGGGATGATCAATGAATAAGTTACCCTACTTGTCTTTTTTTTAATCGCTAAGAAGACTGAATTAAAACAAAACTTCAACACAGCCATACACAAATTATGTACTAATTTAGCATCAACTCATATTGCAAATTGAACCCCCAACAACAAACCGACTTTAAGGAGTGATTAAAAAAAAGCTCTTTTGTAAATATGATAAATAGTTAAGGTTTAAATATTCAGCCCTCTACCTCCATTGGTGTGCCCTGTGCGCGTGATGCATTCATACATGTATAAACAGGTAGTCAGCTGAGCCAACTGAGAAAACCTATGTGGACACTTTTGTTGACAGTTTTTGGTGACTGTTTCTAACGTCCGTAATTCGTTTTGTCCAATGCAGAACCTTTGGTGCTTCTGGGGGAATTAACACCCCTTTTTCTAATTCCCTGCTATACGTCACCAGCCGCAATTTGACCTTGAATTGTACTGGTAACTAATCTTGGTAAATATCAAAACAGAGAAGAGAAGTGTGTCCTGCCTGGCCGTTCAAGTGATGTTGTCCCCACCGTCTGGTATAGCCCGAAGGGGGTCATCGTAAACGATCATGGTGTATGTATCTAATCCTTCTAATCCGCATGTTGACGCTTCGAAATATGATTGGCTAAATCCCGGATAAAGGGGGCGGCAAAACAGGGATTAACACCCGGATGTAGGGAAAGAAAAATGTTAAACCTTCCACAAAAATAGTCACGTCCATTGGTCGATTCTTGTTTATATTTTAATCTCCATATTTACTGAGATTAGCTTAGTACAATGCAAGTCTAGATGGGGGGGTTGCAGAATTGTGTATACCAGTCTTCTTAATGGGGTGTTTGTATTGCCTTGAAAGGCAGCATTCAAAACAGTAGTTTAAAGAAAGTAAAACACTGATCAGTGACATCGAAGGGAAATTGATAAATCTATCTATCTATCCATCTACTAAGCTCAGAGCAGAACTAATAATCGGCGAGACTAGGGATTTATTGATCTTTCCTTGGTCTGGCACAAGACCACAAGTGTTGAGCATCCATGAGGTATAATAATACCTGAATGCTAAATTTCTGTCTTCAGACGGAATTCCGCTTTTGACTAATAAAAAATTAGCTTGAAGTGCTTTAACATTTTGGCCATTTTCGCCCATCATCTTCGATCATTTTCAGCATATTTTGGGTGTTTTTATTTTTATTTTTTTTGCCATTTGGGGCGTTCTTCAGCGATTTTAATTTAGCGCTTTTTGGCAATTAAACTAACACGAAAATATTTTTTGAGTTTCCAACCCTGAATTTCAGTCTTGGCAATTCTGTCTGTAGAAACACATGATTATGGTCTACAAGACTACTTCGCTGACCATTGCTCCACTGTGTTACTTACCAAGCTCAGATTAGTATGTTCTAAAACCAATAGTGGAGAAGAAATGGGGACAGGGAGAAGAGGGGCCTGCCTTGAAAATCAGTATCATCCCAGCCAACTTTGAAAATTGACGCAACCTATTCTTGCTATCCCAACTTCAAACTCAGTTGATTTGGTATAGAATCAGATTAATTAGACTACAACAGGAAAACACCTGCTCTTGAAAATCAGCATTCCAATTCCTATTTTTATATCCATATCTATCTATCTATCTATCTATTTACAACGGAGAAAAAGAATGAGAAAAAGAAAAAGGAAGAGAGGAAATAAAAAGGAAAGCTCGCAAGAAGGAAAGCTCGCTAGAAAGAAAGGGAAAGAGAAAGAAAGAAAGAAAGAAAGAAAGGAAAAAGAAAAAAAGGAGAAAGAGAGAAAGAAAGAGAAAAAAGAGAGAAACAGAAAGAGATAAAGAAATGAAAGGTTATGGAAAAGCTAATGGCAGAAGTGACGTTGACGCCTTCATATCTCTGTAAAAACCTGCGGTCTATAATATTTGACCTGTGGTCTCTACTTGTGGTTCTGCGAAACCCACGTTGTGGTACTATGAAGGAGTGTCAGTAGAACGAACACAGACAACACACCCACACACACACACACACACACACACACACACACACACACATGTGAGTGTGCATATACACACACATATATCAAGTGTGGACCGAGAAACGTGCAACACCTGATCGGGCAAATCACAATAAATTAAATGTTTTATTCTAATATCTAGATGAAGAAAATTCATAAGTAAAAACCCATATCACCCCAAGTAGTCACAAACCGACCTTGAAAATAAGAAAAAAAAGTTTTATATCTCTTGTTCAATCAGAACGATGGAATGGAAATTGGACCCCTCCACTGTGCTCAAATCCTGAATCCGCTCCGTGTGCACACACACACACATACACACACACATACCTCACTTATGTATCATAAATCTACACCATAGACTATACCATATAAACTGGTTATAACGCCACTCATTTTAACGACACTCGTCCTAATGGCACTATTTAATGACACACACACACACACATTCTGACGGATCTATTTAATGACACACACATTCTTACCGCAGTATTCTGTGACTCATGCGTTCTTAAGGCAATTTTGTTTTTATATACTACCGTCAACAGAACCTGGAAATTTCAATGCATTATTTCAAAAACTGAAATTAGTAAAGCCTTTAAATAATGCCGTCTAGAGTAATACATAAATCTGGAAAGAAATTCAAAAGAAAAGACAAGCTTGAAATAATTGAGAAAATGAAACGAGATGAAAATAGAAGTGCATTCATTTTATTTACAGACCTAAAAACCGAAAATGGGGGGCATTAGACTGTGAAAGGGTGATAAAAAGTAATTTTTGCCTAAACTTTTTGATTTCTCTTTATTGATGTACTCTGTATAAAATTCACTTGTTGTAACGGCAAATCCGTTATAAAGGCACTCTTGAATCCATGATAACAGGAGTTTGCTCTACCTAAGAATACATTATAAAAATAAACACAAAGCAGATACAGAGATTGGAATTGAACCTCCGCCTTTATTTTAGCGCATATGTCTTTGTGGAGCTGTTGGTCAGTGTTTATTTTGTGATAAAAGATAAGAGAGACTTTTTTTCAAAACAATGAGTTATAATTGAAGACGTCCTGCGTACAAAAATATTTCAAAGAAAACAGGACAAGTGAGAAAATGCTTGAACAATCTAATTTCACAAACTTGAATTACACGCGGGAATATGCTTCTATGATTATCTGCATTGTGCCACGGCATTAATATTTTTGTCTATTTTATGTTAGAATATTCTTGTATCGTATTTTTGAAGTTTTTACAATCATATTAATACATTGTGCAGGCGGGCATTTTCTTACTGGCATATATATATATATATATATATATATGATTTATAAATTGCATTATACTATACAGAAACTTATTTGAAATTATCTCCTGTCATACACGGTTAATATATCACTCAATTTAGACAACGTTAATAGAATAAACAATTAAAGAAAATTGGGCAAATGCAGGAGTCGAGCTTGCCACCGATACGATAGCTGCTTTAACGTAGCGATGCTCTTACCTTTGAGCTGAACATTTGTCTGAATTGGGTGATATATTAACCACGTAGCGACGGGAGACCATTTCAAATAAGTTTTCATATAATATAATGCAATTTACAATTCATCCTGTCAGACCAAATACGTCCATTTCTTAAATACATTCATGTACATATAGTATGAAATAACATCCATGTACAATACATTGAAATGATATCAATATGCAACGCATATGATAATTCACTACATAGAATTGCAAACTATATGTTGTATGGTGTAAGCTATTTATTAAAATCATGGTTGACGGGGTCGTTTGATCAACACTGCAGGGGAACGATGTTCATATAACTTTTGTTTTGAAATCCCTAAAACATGGTAAACTATTGATGATCTCAACAAGAAAAAAGCTACACATACTACCATAACATCAAAGCCTGTGTAAAACGTAAAAGGAAACTGAAGAAAATCACATGAATTACATAAACAGATATTGGGGAATAAGTGACCCAATTTTTCTGTTCAAAAATGTATTTGAAGCTGTAAAGTTTTCTAAAATATATGTGTATATATATATATATATATATATATATATATATACTGGTAAGGATTCCCAGCGTTGCTCAAGGATCAAATAACTTCTTTCACACCGGCCGACGCACACTTCCGCACACATTTAAACATTATTTTATCAAATTTGAGGTTTGTTTTCCCTATCAACACTGGCGTTTCTCTGCTAGAAACTTGTATATAAATCCTTGCTGTCGGCGTGGTGCAGGCAGCGTTACCTGGGAAAGAATTAACTGCACTTTTGACAATACAGAAATAAGTTATATTCTTTAATTTATGTCTTCTTACACAATACAGTCATGGGGTTGACACATGTCAAAAATGGATTGAATGCATTGAGTATTCTAACTGCTTTGTTGTGAGATCGAATATTGGCATGGGTCTTGCATACCGTGTGACTTGAAATGCTTGGAAGCGGAAGTTTTAGTTCAAGATTCTGATGATATAAAATCCATAAAGAGATTTCTTCAAATCTTGAATGATATTTAGCGAACATTCGTTTTGTAAAGGCAAAAGTTCCAACCTTTTTCGAAATCGATTATTGATGCAAAAAAGGCAAAAGTAAAAGTGATTTAACGGCAATTGAGCAAATGAATATTTGTATTATATAACGATTGTACATTGTAAAGTTCCATACACTCACTCACTTAATGTTAAGAACGTCACACAACTATTGTGCGCCGTTCTTAACAGTAAGTGAGCGAGTGTTAGGAAAATTCACAAAAGGAAAACAGAAATCAATTCATAAATCATATGGTTGTTGTTCTAAATAATCCTCTGTCAAACAAAAGTTTTTGATTTTCTGCTTTCGTAAACGATTTCGCATGTGGTTAATTTTTTTCGTTCGCAAAATGAAGGATTGCCTGGTATTTTTTACAAACAAAGAAATAAATGAAAGGAACTGATAGAAGTAACCAGATACTTCGATGGTGTATTTCCGTAAGGTGGACTGAAAGTAAAGATCTACATAAGCATAGAAATTACAATGTAAATCCAATCCTACTCTGAAATCCTAATAAATGATTTCTCTGGATACTGAATTTGACCTTCATTTCCTTCGGACTTTTTTGGTTTTTGAGAAAAACTAACGTGGAAACGCTTCCAGTGAGATCGATATTCTGAAAAAATCCGCTTTTGTCGAATATTCGAAAAACTAAATAACAATAAAGATGCAGTTATTAAAAAATAACTTTGTTTCAAACGATTGACTACGGCTTCTGATTGTTGATAGAACGGCATCAAGAGTTTGGATGGAAATCTGATCACTTTAATCAAGAATGATTCCTCTGTGGAGGCATCGGTAGACTGCCATTAAACAGATTGCAGGCTCAAAAGAAAAAGAATTGAATATCATTTTGTTTCGACCTCAATCGTGCCTGCAGACAACCAATCTTTTTTTTTTTCTATTCATATATATGTATGCACCCAAGGGTATCAGTGCGGAATGGGGTAAAACAACCATGACCAAAACTCGAACACTGCTGCCGGTTCCGTTACTCACCCAGGTAACTGTTACACCACTCCATTCATCTTCACGTTTTGTATCTCAGTGATTTGTCAAAAGAGAAATATCAGAGAGAAAGCGTTTTGTGGAATTACAACGACCTTTTGAACTTTTTAAAAGGTTTTGTTTTTACGACAACACGAACTTAAACTTGGATTATTTTTTTGTAAAGCGTAAACGTGTCCGTCCAGGTGGAATAAATTGTCACAAGGATGGCTGTGGGCGGTTGCGTTGACAGTTAAACGAGATCGAGGTGAGGGTTCAGATCGGCCATTGGGCATGGGCTTAAAGTTTCAAGGGGGCCTACTCCCCCTACAGAAGGCAAATACTATTGTATTTACTGCTTGTTAGGTACGTTCAAACATCCCTACTAGACTTTATTCGGTCAGCCTGTCTGTCTCAATTACGTTAAACAACAGAAATGCAGAATATATCGTATCACAATATTTTACAAGGATAAGAATCAAATGAATTCAAGAATGACAACTTGCTCGTCCTCTTCCAGCTCCTTTTCCTTCTGCTTCTACCACCACGAACGGTGGACGCATCGTTGAACTCGTGGTTCTTGTTATTTCAATACTGTACTCTCTTGTGCTATATACATTTTCGAAGAAATTCACCAACCACTACTTCTTTTTATAAATTGTTATTTCAGTCCTTTTATTCTGTTCTATTGATTGCAAGGAAAGCAGATCCACGTATAAGTATATGTATTGATAAATCGTATGCATTTAACATTGATTACAAATAACGACGAGCAATTTGAAATGGAGCCTACATTTCTCATGTGGTATAGACCTATTACCAGCTTTGCACGGACCTGGATTAATCAACAAAGAATACACGCGAAATGGCTCGTCATCTTGGTGGACCTGGGATGCTGGTAGAGGAGAAGACCGATGCCTGTGTACAAAGGGAGTAGAGCGTTGCATTCTTACATTTTGGAGAGCAATTCCTTCAAATGTGGGGTAAGAGAAAATAGAATAGACAAAGTACATACACACAAACACATGCACACAAGTACACATATTCAGACACACGCCCGTGCACGCACACACACACACGCACATACAGTCAATACAAATCAGGGATGCAATATAATATAATGCAATATCTAATGTACGATGGGTTTATTTCGTAGAGTGCTCGATACTTCAACTTTAAATATTAAGTTGGTTTAGAACAGAGCTGGAGATATAGTTGAATGGGGATTCGCTACACAAACGCGTTCATGTTTCTGCCTTATCTGGACTTCTTCAGGCAAATGCTAAGATATATTTTAGATTCCTCTTTGGGACATTTTTTTTTGGGGGGGGGGAGGTCCCATTTCAAGTGGGATGAATTCTCCTTTCATTTGATTTCTTGTTTGTGTATTTCTGCTGGTGGTTATAAATTACGAACCAAGGAGTATAGTATGAGTGTTTACATTATCAGTAAGTGGTTGTTGGAGTATGTTCACTATGGGAGTGTTTTATTCTTACTTAGATATCTCAGATTTATTACCCTATGCTAGGAACTCTTTTATATGACCTTAGTGAGTTGTATGATAATTTTGGGTTCGGTCTTCTTCCTCATGTCAAAGGTAATTCTGCTGATTTGGTAGTTCTTTTAAATAGCTTTGTGAATAAAATATCTTGGTTAGTTATAATTAGTATATCTATACGTGGGTTATTGAGTTATGTTTGTTAATAGAAATGTTGAGCGGTGCCGGCATTTCAACGCCATTTCTTTTTTTTTCTGTTTAATAAGTCTGTTTCATGTCTTTTTGTTTTATTGGGGCAACTAAGGATTTGAAATTTCTCATTTAGGCATAGGTGGCATGAAGTTCCACTATTTTGGCATATGTGTATTTGTTTTAATATTTCCCTTTTTACATTTGGTTTGATATCGTCATCACATATTCTCCAATTATATATAGACAGTGATGTACTATTTTTATATTTTTCTTTAGTAAAAGATGATAGATAGTTGGCTAATCTAAGTTTAAAAGGTATTTTCGATAGTCCTAGATAATATTTCACTTCTAGGGGTTTCTCTTGGGTTGATATTTCGGTTTGGAAAACGATATTCGTTCTGAGAAATTTGTTTTGCAAGAAGCATCTATTTTGGTTTGCACAATTGCAGTCAAGTTTATTTATGCTTTCTTCGTTAGTATTAATTCTAATTACTCTATAGTTGTGTTTTGTGATGAGTGTATTAAAATTGTCTGTACAACTAAAGCTGATTTCAGTTAGTTCTTGTTAAATATTTCACTCGGTGGGTGGCTGGAGGTGTTTTTCTATTCATTGGATGAGTATTTAACCTAAGTTGATTTTTACCTGTAGATTGAATGGTGATGTATACCAGATGATTTTTCTACTGCTATTTTTGTTATTGTTGCGTTGGGTTTTTTGCCATTGGATTTGACTTTTTATCATATTTGAAGTTCGTTTGGTGGAACCGCTATTCTTTAGAGCTTTAGTATAGTTATTTCTAACCTTTTTGAATATTATTTCATTTGAATAATTATGTATCAGTTTAGATTATATAGATTTGGAGATCTTTTTAATGATTTTGTCTGGGTTGTAAAGGCTAGAGTTGGTGTATTTAATCACAGAATTTTTTCTGCATGGTTCATGGGTATCATTATTTAAATTAAAAGTGATATCCAAGAAGTATAGAAGTTTAACATTGGCCTTGATTTCAACTTTAAAGTTCATTTTTTTTTTCATTTCTTTTATGATATATATTTTCTTATATTTTTATGTATTGCTATTTCCTACGATAAGTAGGCTGTCTTCCTTATATATATATATATATATATATATATATATATATATATGTGTGTGTGTGTGCGTGTGTGTGTGTGTGTGTGCGTGTGTGTGTGTGTATGTGTGTGTGAATGTATTGAGAAATGGTTTAATATGATGCAACAGAATGATTTTTGATTGTATCATATTAGATAAAAATTTGTTTGGAATGACTTCCTGTCATTACACGGTTAATGTATCACTTGCCCTAAATAACATAAACAGAATAAACAATAAGAGAAAATTGGGCTACAGCAAGAATCTTTAATTGAATATTCTATTTACGTTGTCTATGACAAGTGATACATTAACCGTGTAATGACGGGAAATTCCAATCTCTTAATACACAACTGTCACGTTGGAAGAAGTGAACAGACTGAGAATAGAAAAAATGAGAATTTGGTGTGAAAACAGTTATTTGAGTTTTTTTACAAACACAAAGATCCTAAAGTTAATTTTAGAATAAGTCATTGGAAACCACACTGAAGTAATACAGATCAGATTAAAAATGACATTTGTGGCACCTGGTCGTGGATACGTTGTGACTATGTAAAAAGTGACTAACGAAATTTTCTATTTCAGGGTTTTAAAACATTGAAAAGTTTATATATATATATATATATATATATATATATATAGTCATACATCGAATTACGGCCGATCGACTTTTGTCCAATCGCAGATACGTCCCCATAAGGACTTAAAACCCATTAACTCCGGATTCATATCATTGCAGTGTTTTGCTTCAACTGCGAATGACAAAAATATCCTTGACGAGAGATCGTAGTGATTATGTCTTTTTTTTTCTTTTCAAGTTTTCAAGACAGAGGAAAGTAAAGCTTGAAGAACAGTTACATTGCTGAGTTGAGCTGATGAAAGAAATGTAATGGATGACATTGGTTCCTTTCTCAATGCAAAACTGACGAGATTTAGTAAGATATATATATATATATATATATATATATATATATATATATATATATATATATATATATATATATATATATATATATATATATATATATATATATATATCAAGGTATTCTATGTTGTGCAGTTTGTATATTTCACTTCACCCTGTAATGATCGATTTGCGCCCAGATTGAACTCCACCCAAACTTCCGGGACGTAACTCAGAAGCAAGTTGACTGCATCACAATAGATAGATAGATAGATAGATAGATAGATAGATAGAATGCAAACAAAGAAACAAATAAAGAGAGTGTGACCAGTTATCTATTCATAAGAAAATCCATATGTGAATTAGTATGTTTATTAGTATTATTATATGGTTGTCTGTTTTGTTCGATTCTGGTTATAACTTAAAAGTTATAGTAGATTGGTCCATGTGAAATAGATTAACAGTGCTAATAAGACAATTATTGAACATGAGATCTTTCTATTGTGACACAATAATGAAGGTTATGTCACAGAAATATACTTGTCTGATCTCATATTAAAACAATTTTAGCTGGGTTGAGAGTTTAAAAAAACAAACTTTGAATTAGGATATTTGAATTATTAAAAATAAATTACCCAATGAAATAGCTCTAGGCTCCTCAGCACTGATCCATACATAAATAACGCCGTCATTTTTTACGGGTATATGTTAAGAAATAGATAAATGGAGATGTTCGGTTGTCAGACATTAATCAAAAGTTTCCATTAGAATGACGACAAGTGATGACCGAATTAAAGACAGTAAGAAAAACAAAACTAAACAAAAACCCAGGAAAGAAGAGACATTAATTTAATGTCATTTTACAAAATGTTTCCTTTCAATTTATTGTGAACGTTTATTCGCTGCGTGAAGATGACGCCATTTTTGCTTAAGCAACTAGTTTGTTTACTCGTACCGTCAAATATGAAGGAATATATGGAACAGGTCTGCTTAGTCTCTCTATAGAAACCGTCATATGGCCGACGTCTTTTAGAAGCATGTTGTGTTGGGGGTAATTAATTAAAAAAACTGGGGAAAGGGATGATCTCTGAATAAATCAGTTCTCTCCTTAAAAGGCACTAAAATATCCAAATAGAAAGAAAAAAAACGAGCGCGAAAGCAGCCGGACACAAACTAGGAAACATTTTAGTCTAAACTTACATTGCAAATTGACTCCCACACACTGATAACATATTTTCTAAAGATAAAGAAAACTTTTTTTCGTGATTATCATCATCATCATCAATTTATCTAGCTCGCTATACCATCTTACTTCCTGTCGGCCACAATTTCGCTTATGATCTCTGTTGTAAGTCCAACGGTTGTCTGAATTCTTGCAGCATGTCCAGCCCATTGCCATTCGAGTTTTCAAATTGTGTCAATGATATCTCTGTTTTTTCTCTAAAATACTGTTGTCTTATAATCTCACCAAGTGAGATTGAGAATGATTTTCGGTTTGAGGGTCAATCTTTTGCTTAAATTCCATGTTTCAACTCCATAGATGACTATCGAGAGGATGCATTGGTTGTATACCATTCTTTTTAGGACTGATGGAACTTTTGTGTTTTTGAGAGTTCAACTTTCCCGACTGAAAACTTGCCAATCTAGTGTGATTCTTGGCTTTATTTCTTCTTTCTTTTTTTTGAAGATTTCATTAAGACTCACTGTCCTAGTTAGATGTAGATACATACATAACCTGCCAGCCAGGCTGTCGGATCAACTTAAAAACTGAAGAATCCTGTGCTGACAGGGATGGTGACAGTTTTGGTTGATGGTTTCTAATATCTGGATACACATGGCATTTTATAGACGAAGATGATAGAGATTTGCATTGCAGTGAGTTTGGAGAATAGCCTTCTTTCCACATAGAATTTTGTATACGTGAATAATAGAGATTTGTATTTCAGTGAACTTGGAGAATAGCGTTCTGTTAACCATTAATGAACCTTTATAATTTTTCGTTTTTATCAAATTTTATATTTTTCCATTATTCTCTAAATTCAGCATTTTTACTACGTCATCAGAACATGAATTTTTTTACTACGACATCAGAACATGAATTTTTTTACTACGTCATCAGAACATGAATTTTTTTACTATGTCATCAGAACATAATTTTTTTTACTACGTCACTTGCACCTCTAGCGTGAAGAGTACAAAAACAATGCTTTGTCAAAGATTTGTCTATGAGCAACTTCTGGTTGCTAGTGTAATGAGTTCAATTCTCATTTGGTGCCAGACCACTTATAGCCTTGTGCCAGATTACATTAAAATTGGGGAATATCTCGGCACCTTGCCATTTGGCCATGGTTAGCAAACTAGTCTTTATTGAAGTAAGTTTGATGCTGACTGCGTACCCAACACTTGCGGCCTTATTCCGTACTAGGTTTAATAAATACAATTCGAGCCGCTATGTGGCAATGGTTAACAAGCTAGTCACGCACATCGTTGCTACGGTAGATCTTCACACGCATATACACACACACGCGCACACACATATGTATAAACATATTTATAAATAGTCAGTTGTAGACAGCTATATTATTTGGGGTATCTGTGCTTGAAAGATACAGGACCGTATTATTTGGAGTTTCTATGCTTAAAGTGGGTGACAGCTGGACTGTCCTGATCCTCCTCCTCCTGCTGAAAGTCCCCTTCTTGTAGTACGAAGACAGATAATCCTTACTGTCGGAGCACCCAAGCAAAAAGACAGTAGACTCCCATTGCTTGATCGCATCTGCCAAGAGAAGGACACTCCTGTTAAACCTACGACCCAGGAATCCGGCTCATATCTCTGCCACCTCAGTGGACCATAGGAAGCTAACCCTTGGTTTAATGGGTAGAATGAGTCCTGAGCAAGCTAGTTTCTCTTTTTAAAAAATCCATTATTCAGGTTGGTAGGGTATTCTGCATACAGTTCCCGTCGTCTATGGTTCTATTGCAGTGGACATCATCCTAAAAAAACTTCGCTCAGGAAGCCAAGCTTTTCATGTATTATGGAAATATCATATATATATATATATATATATATATATATATGTATATATTTATATTTATATATAAACATCTCGTGCCTATGAAGCAATAATTCCAGTTGCTGATGAGTGCAATTGGAAAGAAATGTAAACATTCATCGGGTATATGTCCTTGTAATTCTTTTTTCATATATTTAATGCTCTATTTACTGTGTTGAATGTTGAGCTCTGTGATTAAGTATCTCCAATCTGTCTTCTGTTTCTTTTTTTATTATTTTTTTTTTTTTTTTTGATAATTGAGAACATATACTATGAACTATATATATATATATACATATATATATTGTTTTCAGGGGTTGCTTTATCTGATGATAATGTTCAATATCTCAAAATCGTAAATAGAATTTTATTTTTTTCATTCATAGGATGGATTCCTTTTCAAGTAAAAAGCCTTAGTTTTCAAGAGGTCATCTTTTCATTTGAACTTTTCACTGCGAGATATCCGTCTGTCGCTTAGCCTACGTGTTTTCCTATATTCGCCCACAAACTCACACACCCAGTTTTTCTCCAACTGAGGAGCCCAGCTATACATACACACATTCATGCATACACACATCCATGCTTGCATAGATACATACGATGTACACACACACACATTCTCATTCCATCTGGTATTGTTTTAATGTGTCCGTTTATCTATTTATTGCTTTAGTAAATTGTCTAAATATTTTATGTATATTTCCACCTCGTATAACCGTTCTGATATCTAAATTTGCGTTTTTCTTCCCAACCAAATCCTTAATTTCCACGTTCGCTTGTGCTTTTCCTAAATATTCCGGTGATATGTTTCCATAAAATATATAAGGTGTGTCACATGAAATGAGAATATATCCTGTTTATCAAATAGTTTATATATAGATATTCCATTTTCGACCTTGATATCTACGTCGAGAAAAGTTGCCTGTGTTTCTATGTATTCCGGTTCAAGATCAAAATCTATATGTCTATAAGAGTTTTCGAATACATACCTACCTTTTAATCAACTCATAACGTCTATGTAGCGTTTACATCAGTGAAATTTGTAAGCCTCTTAAAATCATTTTGAATCAATGATGACATAAATTTATAATCGTGTCACTGTAAGTATGAATTAGCCCAAAATGGCGCAGGGTCGATTCCCATAGGGATCCTGGTTGTTTGTAGAAGTAATTGTTTTTTTGTTTCGAAGTAAACTCTTTGAATAAGATGACTTCAGGGTGGATTCAGTAAAATAAACTTAGTCTTTGTATTTACACTGACTTTATACGGATGCAAGAATTATTGTATTGTTCAATTCTGTAATAATATCTTTATGTATATTTTTCGTATAAAGTGTCTAAAAATCGTAAGAATAAATGGATTTGGCCTTTTTACGTGCATTCATATTGTTCATTTTTCTTTGACTGTATGGAGTTGTTTACTAGCCAAAACAGATTTAAGATACAATATAATTCATTTTTCTATATGGAATTTACGTATTTGATTTTATATAAGTGTGAAAATTTCTCTGGTACTACATGTTCCAGAACCTATAATAAATCGAACACCGGTTGGTCTATTGTGCATTTTCTCTATCCAATACATGATTGTAAGAGGTTTTGATTTATCATCTATTTTTAGTCCAAATTCAGTCACGTACTTCTATATTATTGAAGATGATTTCTTCAGGATCCGTTTTAGGTATTTCATAAGTCGATGAAGGTGACCCAATAATTCCACTTTTGACAGTATGTTTTGGAGATAATAACTCCTACATATAAATCCAATATTGTTAATCTCATTGTCAATCGGAACAACAACGAACTTAGAAAAGTACTGAGGAATATTCTAATCTAATTTGAGGGTTTCCTTAGGTTTGGGGGGGGGGTCAAAATTTTCAAGGTATCGTATTTTTCTATTGGCAGCTCTAATTGCTGTTTCCTCCCTTTGGGTAAATGTTGATTCTCCTTTTCTATGTTCATTTGAAATAGATTAAGTGCAAGTACAAAGTGATTTTATAATTTTATTTCACATTTATCATTATTAACAAATTGTGATTTTCTATGATTGGGACCTTTTGTGAGGATTTCTCTGTTTTGAGTTTTTTTCATTGTTTGTGAATTACCCGTTGATATTTGTTCTGAATATTTGTCCCATAAATGCGATACCTGGCATTTTCAATCAGAAATATTTAGTTATACCCTCCATCGTTTCTTTATAATTGAGAAATTTGTTACGCATTGTTGATTCTATCCTGTATGTTACGGATGGATCTCTTCTTCCATTCTCAGTTCATTTCAAAGATTTTGTATTATTTCCTGATTTTTAAAAAATCTCTCGTTGACTGATGTCATCGAGTCCTTTATTTACATACAAAAAAAAAAAGAAAAAAGAAATACATTACGAGGAATCTTATTTTCTCTCTCTTAGGTAGTTCATATAATTTAGTATCAATCAAATTTAGTATATATTCGTACCATTGATAGTATTCTGTCACCTTATGTACCTTCTCTACCTGTAACATTATTTTGTACGCTATATTATTCAATATTTTCTTTTTAGACCGATTAAGGAGTATTCGGTAATTGAAAGATCCTGGAAGATTTTCATTGATATATATATATATATATATATATATATATATATATATATATATATATATATATATATTGTTTTTTCTAAAACAAATCCCCGCATGAATCGGTATATTCTTTCATATTTCTATTTTTGTGTGATCGTATCAGACGTTCTCCTTTGCGTGGCAAAGGAGGGAACAGTTTACTTATGCATTTTATGTTATCGCATGAGATTTTTTCCAAGCATAACTGGTTAATTCATATGAATAGATTAGGTGTATGGCTTTAATAATTTCATCCCTACATGGTTACCGCTATGTATGTGTGTGTGTGTGTGTTTGTTAGTATGTATACAGATGTATCCGAAAAGACTTTTTCAGCTAGACAATTCGAAGCTATTAGCGATGAAGCTGTTCCAACAAAAATATACTTGTCAGTCATCGATATTCGATTCACAACAGAACGTTGATTTGCCACAAAGATGCTTTTCGGAGTTATCTTTATCTTTTGTATAGTATATAGATATATACATTTGGACACACACACACACACACACACACACACACACACACACACACACATATATATATATATATTTAAGAAATGGACATACTTGGTCCGACAAAATGAATCATAAATTGTGATATATTATGTAAAAACTTGTTGAAATGATCTCCCGTCGTTACACAGTTAATATATGATTCTATTTAGACAATGTAAATAGAATAAATGATTGGGGCTGCTGCAGGGATCGAACCTGCCACCGACAGGGTAGCTGTTAAACAGTCCACCGGTAATGTAAAGGTCAAATAACTGCTTACAACCCCAATTCTCGTCCCGTTTATTCTCGGTCTTTTTCGTCTCTTTCAACGCGACAGTATGTATTTAAAAAACGGACATATTTCGTCCGACAGAATAGATTATAAATCGCGTTGTATTATATAAAAACTTATTTGAAATGATCTCCCGTCGTTACACGGTTGATATATCTTTCAATTTAGACAACGTAAATAGGATAAACATCTTTTTTAAATGGGGCTGCTGCAGGAATCGAACCTGCCAACGATAGTGTAGCCGCTTCAACGAAGTGATGCACTCAACATTGTGCTTCTTGGATTGAAAGCAATAATCCTTTTGTATATACATAGTGCGTGTGTGTAAGACTTTTCTCTGTGAATAAATACTACACTCTAATCCTAGGCAGAATGTAGGGCATGGACACTCTGGGCTTGAGTCGAGAGCACAGATGTTCTGATTTTTAACAGAACTGATCCATATGTAAATAATACCGTCGTTTTTTAAGGGCAATATGCTAGTATATAAATAACTGCGTGACCACTGTTACAAGCTAAACATTTCCTATTAGCATCACAAGGAAGTTTCGACAGTCATTAAAGAAGGGCAAAAGTTAAAAGCTCTAACAAAGATGAAGGCCAAATAAGGTGTGTTGATATAAATTACAAGGTGACAAAAGTAATTTATACAGATATACGTGTGTATGTGCGCACGCGTGTGTGAGAGAGAGAGAGAGTGTGTGCAATTAAATTCGTTACGCGAAAAATGTTATAGTCCTCCATATCCTTTAATTAATAATAGCATCAAATTAATTTCTATATTGTTAGGTAATTGGGTTTCTATCCTACAACTACTGCCACTGCTGACCTTATTTTCCCACTTACTATTTCACAGACGACAGTCTGTAAATGTTTAAAACAGGATTGGCATAGTGTTTAGTGCAGGGGTGGATAACCTATTCATGTTTAAAGACCACATTGACATTAATTGTCCTCTAATAAGACCGAATTCAAGTAAATTTTAATACGTTTACAGCAAAAGCTAAAACAAATTCTAACCATTTGGTTAATAACCCGTGTGTTAATTCAATTAGCATATACTACTGAAAAGAAACGGAAAACTTTACAAATCGTTTCATGATTTTTTTTTCTTTTTTGACGAGATGGCTTTTTGAGGGAAGGCATAGGTGTGCCAGGTTCTAAACCGAGGATTCGCTATTTTGATTGGTCTTTCAGGTGCATATCTGTCATGGAAGTCTTGATTTAGCGTTATAGGAGAAAGTGGATTCACAAGTTATGGAAAAATAAGAAATCATTCATCGCACATATTTCTCAAGAGGGAAGGAACAACTCGATATGGCCGTCATGATGGCTAAACAACTCGATGTGGCCAACACGATGCCTGAACATCTCGATGTGGCCGACACGATGGCCGACATGATGTGGCCGACACAATGGCTTAAGAACTCGATGTGGCCGACGCGATGGCTGAAGAACTCGATGTGGCCGACGCGATGGCCGACAGGATGTGGCCGATGCGATGGCTGAACAACTCGATGTGGCCGAGATGATATCAGGACAATTCGATGCACATAATGTTTCGTTATCTTTTAAGGATATTTCAAGAATATAAATAAATATATAACATAATTGAGACATAGATTTATTGTACATTTATTGCTCATGAAATAAATGACAATAAAAGAATTATGAATAGGAATTACTTTGACAGTGGAATTGAATTCATTTATAATGATAAACTTTTCCTCGTAAATATTCCGCAGGGAGCCTTTAAGTAAAAAAAGGGTTTCCATTTTCTGTGAAAGATAGTTTTATGTTTGTTTTTTTTTAAAACTCATTCAACGATAAAATGTAGTACGATTACTTGCGAAATGAATAAAGTTTTTAGTTATTTTGTTTTTTTGTAATAGATAGTTTTATAGTTTGTTTACAAACTCATTCAGTGATAAAATGTAGTACGATAACCTGCGAACTAAATATCTTTGTAATAAATAGTTTTATAGTTTTTTTTACACAGTAATTTTATATGGTTTTAAACATTAGCGAAAGGACCCTCTGGAGAAAATTTTCGTCGGAAAAAATTCATTTTTTTTTATTATTATAAAATTTATACAGCTATTTTTTATAAATAAACAAATGCTACCGAACTAACATTTTTTCAATAAAATTTAATGGAAATGCAAATACGTATTTTTTAGCTCTCAAAACAACAATCTTTCCAACATTTTTAATTGTTCAGCATCGACTTGGCTTGACGTCGCGTTGTCCCGACATTTACTCGACCACATCAATTTGGATCCTTCTAGACAAATATCAAAATGAAATCTTCAGAGAGCTCAATCTACTCTAGATGCAATTCTTTTGGTGCCCCAGATAATCAAATCCGGTAAAAAAGCTTATTTTAGAATGGTAAAATGCTTTGCAAAGTCTTTGAAACTTCCGTTGAATTCTTTAATTAATGTGTTAATGATTAATTTGGATTCCTCCAAGTATTTCATTGGGTACTCCTAGACACCCTCAATTACTTTTGTTGGGTCAGGAAAGTATTCTCCGGAGAGAAACTATTTTCATAAATGAAAATCCTTTGTTATAACACAAACTAAACATAATACTTTAATACTTGTGCCGTGGGTGTAGAATTGGTAGATTCATCCACATCTACTAAATAATCTACCGTTTCCTTTGGGATTATTTTGTCAAGTTGGTCATTTGGGTTGAGCACTAATTCATACTGCTGATCAGTGGTTGTTCTTCTTGAAAGGTTTTTCTGTAGATTTGTTTGTCTTTGCAGGATCCTACAACTTAAATTAAAGATTCTTTTATTTCCGCTTCATTAAATGGTTTTCCTTTATCTCAAAGTAAATAGGCTACTTAATAACTAATCTCTGATGTAAAACTGATTAAAATAGTCGCCTTTGCTTTCCTGCCATACAATCTTTCGAGGCAAACTTTCCAGCATCAGATATTTATTTTCCTTATGAGTTTCATGATGCAAATGAGCCTTGAACTTTATTTATTGTTGAAATTTCAGTATCACATAGCAAACGAATCGTTTTTGTCTCCGTAAAAAATAATACGATATTGCAATCCACCCCTTCATCATAAAAAGCTCGATTCTTTTTACCTTTACAGTTGTATTCGTCTTCTTCCACCCAATGGAGCGGGTAATATGAAAAAAAAAATAATCAAGTCGTTGACACTAATCGATAGAAACACAAACACGTGCGACACGCCTGGAAGCAGATTTGGTACTAACTGAAAAAAAGGTAATGATTATTATTTTACTTGTTACAAAACATTATTCCAATACAAATTTATACGTAAAACATTAGATTAATGACTATTTTTCATTTATAATTGCCGATGTCGTGAATTATTAATTTTCATAATAGAAATTCAGAATTTCCTTTACTAGGCCGTGGGAAGTTGCACGTGATAGTCTAGAGGGCCGTATGCAGTTCCCAACCCTTGGTTTTGTGTATTGGGTGCCATACATTTCCACGAGATCATCAACGATATTTGTCGCTGACAATCATAACATTGTCAGTATGAAGAACGAGTGACGAGTCACGTACACCACCAGTAGTCGGCTAACTACGTCTCATAGTCTTATTTCATTCGGCCCACCGGATGACGTGACGTTGCCTTCACAGCTTCTTTCTGTCCTTTATTTATATTGGTTTCCTATGAAAATCAGTTCCAACAAATAGAGCCAACGTTTTTCTTTTTGCAATGAGCTCAAATGAATCATTATTTTGTCGTGAAAAATATCTAAAAACTACTCAAACTGTTTCCGTGTCCTGGTCTGATCGTGGTTCCATTTTTTTTATTCATCTATATTCATCCTGCAAGACGTGAAAATCCTGCCGACCAGAAAAAAAGGTTTGCCGGTTCCTGTCGTAGATCAGGAGCTTCAGCAACAATATTTCCTAATTTAAAATTGTACTTGAAACCTTCTTTAACTCCTGGAGTATTGCAGGGACCACGCAGATTGAATGGAACAAAAATTGAACAGAATAGGCTCTAGAAGTTTCCTTCCAAAATTGTAACAGAAAAACATCGAAAATTAAGATAGATAATCCATTTACGAATTAATGACTAATCCTAAGCTAGCCTCCAGGAGGAGCCTCCCCAAAACATAAAAGAAAGTCGATTCATGGAGCCACACAGAGACAGTCATCCAATCAGAAACAATCGTACACGTTCATTGACGATACACTGGAGATATTTTCACTCTGCTCGTATATATACACACGAACATACACACACACACACACACACACACACAATGAACAGTGATTAAACTTTTCTCCCATTCAATCCTTTCTGAGTTTCAACACCTTTTAAAATACATTACGACTACTACAAACATTCTCGCATTCTTACGCAACCCAAAAAGGTTTACACTCACACTGACACACTTTCTTTCATGAACATTTAACAGAACATAATATTGTTTTCCTCACTGACTCTTTGTAACACACATAATTTGAGAACCCACAAGAAAAGATAAAATATCCTTTTTTGTTATTTTGAATAAAGAATATATTTCAATTCATATTCACCCTTTTGTCAAATAATTCATTGAGCTTTGAACACGTTTAGAATTAGATATATTTGTCAATGCGCGTAACCGAGACGGGCATTCCAACAGTCCACTGATACAATTAATAGCTAAAAACACTATCAAAAAAGAATTAGATCTTTGTTTACAATGAATTTGCAGAAAATGCAATAACAATAGGTGTGGGGGGGTCAACATGCAATGTAAGTTTATGCTGAATTGGTATCTAGTTTGAGCCCGAAATTTAGACGTTTTTTGTGGTCACAGCTTAACAAAAAGCAAGAGAAATAATTTATTCATTGGTCAACTATCTTTTTTTTCTAACTTTTTTAATAGATAATTCCTAACACAGCATATATGGATGGCGGTGATTCATAATTTCTCGCAGAATGCTAATTTTATTTTATTTTATTTGCTTTTTATGTCTGAGATACCGACGAGGTAAAGACATGTGTTAGCTTTACTTGTCAAACAGATTCATAATTGCTAATTACAATTCTGAGTTTTTTTATTTATCGATTAAATGTGCGACAATCAAATCGAATATTCAGCATTTTTATTTCTGTTTAATTTGGCGGAAGTAGAAAAGCGCAGCTGAATGATGGGATAGAAAATGCTTTTTTAATAAAACCGTTGGCCCCGTCGTATTCACGTAGAAAGTCGTCTGGCTTTTTGACGCTTTTTGTTTTATTAACACAGACCGAATGTCTCTCAGCTTTATTGACAAGTTGGTGACAAGGGAGCGACCTGGGGCCGGGGGGGGTTGAGGTCGAGATTGGGGTGGGTGGGTTAGTGACACATTTACGAAATGTAAATAAAAATATGAACTTAAATAGGAAAAATGCAAAAATGAAAGGATGACGAAGAAGAGAATGAACAAGTTTTTCGTTGCACGAGGAGTGTCAGAGAAAGAAAGAATGAATGAATGAATGAATGAATGAAAGAAAGAAAGAAAGAAAGAAAGAAAGAAAGAAAGAATGAATGAAAGAAAGAATGAATGAAAGAGAGGCTGCAACAATATAAGAAGAAAGAATGAAAGAAATGGTGATACTACATGAAGAGAAAGTAAGAATGGATGAGAGAAAGAAAGAAAGAATGGATGAGAGAAAGAAAGAAAGAATGGATGAGAGAAAGGGTGGAAGATTATAAAAAGAAAGAGAGGGAGAATGAAAGGAAGGAAGAAAAGAAGAAAAAAGAAAGAAAGGTAGACAGAAGGAAAGATTGAAAGACAAAAGAAAGAGCAAAAGAAGATAAGAATGAAGGGGTGAAAGATATTTCTTTATAATCAGGGAAATACGCAGAAGAAATAAATGAAGAAAGAAGGAATAGGCAAGGACAATAGAAATTAGTAATATTGAAGAAGAAAACGACAATAAGGGAAAATAGAAATATAAGAGAAAAAAAGAAGGAAAGAAAGAACAGATCTATATTCAATAAAAAGGGTGATGTCTGGTAATCTCATTTTAGAGGGAAAGAATGGAAGAAAGGAAGCTAATAAATAAATGAAAAGAAATGAAGCGAGTGTGAGTAAAAAGAGAGCATAAAAAGAAAGTAAGAAAAAGATTGTTGAGAAAAAATAGAATATTGTACACAACTGCAAAATACGGGAAGGAGGATTAAAGAAAGAGTATAAGACAGAAGGAAGGAAAGAAACCAATAAATGCAAAGAGGAAGAAAGAAACGAAGAGAGGAAGAGAGAAAGAAAGCCAAAAACAGATGAATGATGAAAGAAAGGAAGAAAGAAAGAGAAGAGAAGAATATGCACGGAGTACGAAGAATTAAATAAACGAACAAATTCAACCAGTGAAAATAAAGAAAACAATGTATAACAAACAAAAGTTAAAAGAAAAAGAATAATAATAAATGAATTAAAAGGTAGAACTTATCCTTAACTCCACTCATCCGATTCGTATGAAACTGGAAGAGTTATAATAAATTAATATCCTTCTTTAATTTTCGTCCAGTTCATTTACGATTTCGTTGGATGGTGAGTCGGCGTCATTAATTAGGGATATGAATGCAATAAAGGTGTATGTGTGGAGGGGATGTCATGCGCAGTGGAGACCGCTGCATTTCGGCGGGAAACTGAACAGGTTATGACACATTTTAAGGGCAGATGGCTGTCGTCTGGCATCAATGGGAGTAAGGGGGAGAGAAAAGAGAGAGAATAAGTAAGGAGAGGCGAAAGGAATGAGGAATGAAGAAAGAAAGGGGAGAAAGAAGAAAGAAAGAAAGAAAGAAAGAAAGAAAGAAAGAAAGAAAGAAAGAAAGGGAAGAATCTGTCGAAAAAAAAGAAAGAAGGACAAATGAATGAATAAAGCAAGAAAGTAAAAGCAAATGATGAATAGAATGGGTGCGAGAGAGAGAAAAAGGAATAAAGAAAGAATGACATTTATACCTGTACTGTAAAAATCATTGTTCCTGGTGTGAATAGCTTTACGAAAAAACTTATCGTCAAAAGTTCGCTTCCTTTCTGAGCGTTGACGATCTCAAGATACTTGTTTCTTTGCTTCACGATATCAAGATACTTGTTTCTTTGCTTCACGATCTCAAGATACTTGTCTCTTTGCCAAAAGCTGCAGAATCAACGCTGACCCGAACTAACAGAAACCCACACATCGCTCAACGGTTGCCTGATGTTTCTTAGAATTTCAGTTGCTTTTCATTAAAGTTTGAACTCAAGAAGAAAAATTATATGAAATTCCCTCTTGTTTATTTCTTTACAGATTAAAAGTTCTAGCTTGTAAGGTGTAAAGCAGTGATTCTGAACGTTAGGCACACGCTCTACAAGGAAACAATTTGAATATTTGGGGGCAAAAAAGGAGTTTGCGAAATAAAACTGAATCGTGCTAAGACATAACTGAATTTCACCCTAAAGAAATAGGACAAAATTTTAGTGAGTGCTCTAAAATTCTCATATCGAATCACTGTAGCCCCACAAATTACCCACACGATCCACTAACCAAATAGGCAACAGATTATTCTGGCTCGTTTGTATGGGTGTCTCTCCCGGTTCCCTTGGTCACATTTTAGGCATGTGTACATCATTTGGCATCGTTTTTGCTTCTACGAAAGAGTGCCTTTTGGGGTCTCGATGGTCATTTTGGACCAACAAATGTGCGAGTTATATTAGTAATTCCTTACAAAGGATTTGCCATCTGACGTATAATTACATTATCCATCATACTAAGTAAACGGGAGGCATCAATCTTTTTGAATTGTCAAGGTTGGGTCTCGCAGCTAAGAAGGTTAAGAATCTTGTAAATGACGAACTAAGAAACTTGGAAGAAACTTGCGAATGACGAACTCCTCTTTGGAATGATAAGTGACAATAGACTTGTAGTAAACTGCATTGTTTGCTTTGAATACAAAGTCAATGTAAGCATCTGCTAACAGAGTAAACACATACTCTAAAGAACACCAAGAACAATAAACAGAAGTCACAGTCACAAATACCAATTACATCACCATCCAGGTATTAGAGACAGATTCAAGACATCAAGATCCCTTTCATAGTGGATCCTCTTTTTAAAAAAAATTATAAGCTTTATATCTAATAGCATGTTCAAAAACAATCTACCCTAAAGAAACTACACAAAAGTAAGAATTTCTAAAATACCCTGACCTTAAATGCCAACCCCTATTACACCTGATCGATGTGTTTCCAGTTGGTAATCTTTATGATATAACTTCAAAATGAAACGTTATCACCTTCTGAACTAATTGATATTTGTCAAAGTATCCGTTCATTTAATATCAACATAAAAATATCCGTTCCATGCAATGGCACTTTTGTCCCCCTCAAAATAGTCCCAATGGGACCTCACGCACTTGTCCCAGCATCCTTTTCCACATTCTGCAGTCTCCAATTCCTCTTTCGGGATAGCCACTAGCTTTCACGTCGCATTCTCCTTAATCTTGTCCATGATCTAATATCTCCTCCCTTTCAACTTCAAAGTCAGAAGTCGCAGGAAGCAAAATGTGGACAATTGGGGCTAAGAGACGTGGGTGATGCAATGTTTTGCCAAAAAAAGGATGAATTGTTACTAGTTGTCAACCATTGCGGTCGATTTACATGTTAGTGCATCCTGCAACTAACCAAGAAGATAAATGTAGTACTCCTTATTTATTGTCTGGCCTGGGCTGGGGTACACTTGTGGTGAAAAACACTTACAAGAAAAAAAAATGACAAACCTTAGAGTCTGGTCATAGATGCGCAAGTTCTCTCTCTCTCTCTCTCTCTCTCTCTCTCTCTCTCTCTCTCTCTCTCTCTCTTCTACTTTCAGGCATATTTCGAAGTGGTGGGGAAAAACGTGAGGGGTAAATTATTAGAAAGCCTCAAACTACTTTGACGACTGAATAACGATGCTATGAATATACACGAATAAAAGATGTTTAAAATGTTATGTTTTTATAAATAGTGAGCCTCCCCAACACTTCGCCAGAAAGCGCAAAATGAAGGCAGTACATGTCGATTGTCTTGCAAATATTTTCCATGTTAAAATCAACGTTATTCAGCATTTCATATTGTGAATATGATTAATGAGGCGAAAAGGGTAAGGAGAGAAGTGCATTTACAAGGATGAGAAAGGTAGGCTTAATCAAAGAACGGAAGGAAGGCGCAAGAAGGTCAAAAAAAGACAGAAACCAATAGAGAACAAGAACACCATCCACACCCAAAATATGTAGACAGAACCTCATCCATACACCCTTCCCACATCTATAAACACACACCATCCATAAACACACCCACTCTAAAGTGGTGTAGGGTAAAAGCTCGTCTCAGATAGAGTCGCTTTCTGTTTTAATGTTAAAATGGTAATTATTGACCATTTCATATTGTGAAAGGTGTGTACATATGATTTATGAGATTAGAGACGTGCAAAGTGAAAGTGAAAGTCGATCTGCTGATGGCTCAGCTGGAGACATGAATGATCTGCAGAGGGTCGAAGGTCATGTCTTCACTGAGGGTTAGAACTAACAACATGCAATCTTCTCAGACGATCTTTCTTTAACCTTGACAGTGGGTGGGACAATAAGAGACCGATGATTGCTAATATCTCACCTTTTGTCACCGAAAAGGAATGACCCTTACAGCCCCGTGTAAAGCAGGGGTAATCGGCCCTGTTCTAGCCTAGACCCTAACCGGACTCTCTTTTGAAACCGTCAACCAAAACTGTCACCAGAAGGGTCTACATAGGTTTCTTTTAGTTTTCAAGTTGGTCCAGCTGGCTGGCTGGCTGGCTGGCTGGTTATGTATGAGCTAGACGAATGAAAATTTCAATATTCATTCCTTATTATGACAACAAAAATCTTTTTTTTTTTAATCACCCTTTAATGGGATTTTAGAGGGGTCTCTTCTCACCGATGCCATTGGGGAAAAATACATATCTATCTCTTCCTACCAATGACTTCATAGGCCAGGCTGAGGCCAATCAACCTTCCTTCTCCTCACTTGGACCGAGACTGGAGGCCAAGTCCCTTCGACGGACCTTGCAAGTCGGAAGTGGATTGTTGTAGAGTGCGCAAGTAAAATGAGGAAGAGGACAGACAAAACTGAAGGGACTGTTGTCTCCACTCCCACCCGTGTCACCTCGAGTATAAACAGAATTCTTTTTTTAAGAATGGACGGGGAAAGAAAATTAAGAGAAAAAACAAATCTTGCAAACTGCTAAGTCAAACACCACTTGAACTTCTGTTCCGAATACTACAGCGACATTTGTGTTTTACATATCTCAAATAAAAATCGCTTTTTGTATAAATGCATTTATTTATTAGAATTGAATAAGTCTTTACGCATCTGGATGATGGATTTTCGTTTTTTAACATTCATCAGTTTGATTGAATCAGTAAGACATTTTCCTTGCAATCAGTTGGTCGTGAGTTCAAATGACGATAGGGGAATGTGGGATTTACATGTCAGTTCACAACTCACATTCTTTTGAGGACTGTTCTTCTTCTTGTTACCATAGGAAAACACTGTCAACTCCAGGCTTTGTACTTGAGTTTGACAAAAAAAAAAAATCTCTGTGTGTGTATTTGCAAAACTGGCCATTGTATGAAGTTGATATTTGCTAAATATGTTGACCTGTGCTCTGAAAATTGCAGTGTCAAGTTTGAAGTCGTTTGGATTTACGGTTCTCGAAATGGGGGTGGTTGCTCGATTTACAATGAAAATCTATTCTGAAATGGACACATTATCCGTGATCAAAAGGTGTTTATGTCGCGATGCACATCTCTAATCCTTTCGATGTAGTTTTGGATTAGAATTGAAAGAGAGGGAGGGGGTGATTCTGTCGAAGTTTTCTGTAGAACGAGATCAAATTGAATTATAGGTAGATGATATAACAATATTTTAAAAAACTATATTTACAACTATATTTTTATGTTTTGATCATAGTAACTATTAACGACATCATAGAGAAAAAACTGTGTCTCGTACACCTTTTGAACGGGTATGTCCTGATACTGTAAATGAATGAAAAACTAAGTTGCCTCTGGTATCACTCGACATTTTGTCTCCATTTCTCGAACGGTCCATGAATATATATATATATCAGATTTTTTGTAGCGATTGCAGGTTTTCACGGAGAAACGGTGCTAGCCCGACACCCAAGATGGATTGTTTTTCGGTTGATTTTCTCCTTTTTTAATAAAAAAATAAACCAAAACGGAATTAACCGAAACGAAACCCTACCCGAAACTGGATATCTACTTGATTATTATCTATTCATTTTTGACCGTGCCTCGATGTCGGTGATGGATAAAGGATTCAATATAGGGTCAATGGTCTAAAAAGGTTGGACACTCCTGGAAGCTAAGCTTTATAAAGATAACATTGTTTTGGCCGTAACTAAACAAAAAAAAAACGAAGAATCGCAGCTTGAGTTAACACGTTTTTATGACTTTTTCCAGCAGCCCACGATGTAATGCCGCTCTAGTACTGGAGGTAATGTTAACCAAATCATTGGCCACTGAAGCGTAAAACATTTTTCCAGGGGGTCGATGGAGCATTTCAAATCCAGACTTTGGATTAACAGGTGCAAGGGGCAATAATCCTTCACTAATTGCAAATCTTGCGGCTAAATTCTTCCAAGAACTGCATAGACATTTTTTGTGAGTGTGGGGGGGGGTCTTTTTATGTTAATGAACGTGCACCATAGGGAAGGTAGATTCTATAAACTCTCTTTCTATCGGCACTCGTTCAAACGGCACTATTTGGTGACTCACGTCTTCTGACGTGACGTATGTTTCTATGTTATCGCAAGACTATTGTCGGAGATTAGTTTACAGAAACAGTACATGAAGATTTCAGTGCATTATTTTTGAAATTAAAATGTGTAAACCCTCAAAATGATGCTTCATAAAGTAACACAAGCTGTGAAAGGGATATAAAAAGTCATTTTAGTCTGCACTTTTTGGTTCGTCATTATTAATACACTTTAAATAAAATTCACCCATCATAACGGCAAATTCGTTATAATGGAAATCTCAAATATCCAAGTTGCTATAATACCGTGAGTTTAGTCTAATAAACCCCTTTCCACACAATCTCTCTATTTCTTGTTTCCTATGTACCATAGCAAGTTTATTTCAGAAAACCTTACCAGTGTAACGGTTTCTGAGATATGGGAAAGAATCTTGAGCGTTTCCAGATTCTAAAAATAGAGACGATGATAAGCGAAGCTGAGTCGTCGGAGTTTGGAGTAGAGGGGTGTACAGATGATAAGAGAGCTAGATGGTGTGCTCTACGTCTATAACTTTATATATGCGATGATATAGCACTGCATTACGAAAGTATCCATCTATTTGGAATGTCCCGAATACCAGTTGCGCGACCTTGAATTAGTATAGCAACCAATCGTGGGTGCTTGCTGTGTATCCATGGAGAGACACGCCGCAGCAGAGATTCTCAATAGGCAGTAGGGTGCTATTTAGTGGGCTTCTTTAATGTGTGACCGTCGGATCCAAAATGGTCGTCATTATTCGTGTCTTGTGCAGGGTTTTCATTGCATCATCCAGTTCAGTCAGAGGCTCTCCACACTCTGCTCGTTTGATTTGTCTCTTTGTGACTTCTGTATTTTTCCAAAAGGATTTCAGACCGTGGATGAGATAAGGAAGAACGTGGCGAGTAAACTGAAGACGATCGTGAAAGGGGACTTTGGGAAAGTGGATAAGACGTAGGGATTGTTGTGCAAGTTGAAAAGGAGATAATGTGAAGGGACTAAGTCACCATTACCCTGAAGTAATCTATTTTTTGTTTTCGTTCATCTTGAACTAATTGAGAACCTGCAAACAGATTAACAAAATCAGACTTTCAGCATTGTATAGATAGATAGATAGATAGATAGATAGATAGATAGATAGATAGATAGATAGATCATTATTATCGCGATGAGCCCGATCGTAACTCCCAGACTATTGAATGGGGAGGAAGCTTTTACTTCAGAATCTTCCTCTAGGTTCATTGAATATGCGTCCCATATTTGATTGGGCTGGGTCCACGTTTATCTAGTTTCTACAGCGTGACAAAAACAGACGGACAGACAACGCTGGGTCATATATATAAAATGGCTGGATACTTTCCGAGAACGAATCGAAAAAAATTAAATAAACTATATAAAAAAGAAGAAACGCTGAACTATTTGGAAGTCTTCCGTGAATAAGGAAAAATTGATAGCCTCCTTACGGCACGAGGCAATACCATGGAGTGACCATTGTCAATGTCTTTAGGTCTTTCTTCTTTTGAAAAGAAATACAGGAACAACAACAAAAACTATTATAAGTGTGGAGGGACCAGGGCGAAAACGAAATGGAACTGTCAGGAACATCGGTTGATAATACATTGTTCTTCTTGTAATGGATGATGTTGAAACACAAGACGAAACGAACATCCGGAAACATCAGATTATTATTATTATTATTATTATTATTATTATTATTATTATTATTATTATTATTATTATTATTATTATTATTATTGAAAGAAAAAGAACATCAAGAAGATGAAAACAGTGAAGAAGAAGAAGAAGAAGAAGAAGAAGAAGAAGAAGAAGAAGAAGAAGAAGAAGAAGAAGAAGAAGAAGAAGAAGAAGAAGAAGAAGAAGAAGAAGAAGAAGAAGAAGAAGAAGAAGAAGAAGAAGAAGAAGAAGAAGAAGAAGAAGAAGAAGAAGAAGAAGAAGAAGAAGAAGAAGAAGAAGAAGAAGAAGAAAAAAAAAAAAAAAAAAAATCGGGACAAATCCAGGTCAATGAAGACGGATTCGAGTTGGCGGGGAAAAAACGTCTTCAAAATTGAGGATTATTATTCGCCAAGTCTTCTCTTACCCGCATCGTACCCGGACTGAATAAAGCCGGACGAGTATTCTGGCTTTCAGGGTTCGGTTTTTGAACCTGGAGATCAACGACTGAAGAAAAAAGGGATCAAAGCTCGATTAACATGAGAGAGAGAGAGAGATGAAAACGGGAGAGAGAAAGGGAATTACAACCGGATAGGAAAAGAAAGAAGGGCAAATAAAGGGAGGTGAGGAGAGAGGGGTGAGAGAGAGAGAAAGAGAAAGAAAGTAGGGAGGAGATACAGCCATCCTTTGATATCTGGGGATTCGATTAATGCGGCTTTGGTTTGTGCGAAAAAATCACGGAATAAAATTTGAATCGTGCGCTTCAAAAAAGGATTTAAAATGGTAGGCAAATAACCAGTAGGACCGAAACTGTCCCCAACTTTGACTTTCCCTATTTTGTTCAATGTTATAATAATATTCTAAATTGATTTTATCTTCATTTTCCAGGGTTCATTATGATCATTTTCATTGATTTCCAATTTTGAAAAAAGCAGTTTTGATACATGCGATGTGCATCGAGGATTAATCAACCGCACATATCAAATGATTACTTAAAAACCTTTGTTACTCAGAGATAAAAGTGTGAGAGCGACACTATTTGGAGTTTCTCAAGACGTAATCTTGCTCCGAATGCAGGTCGTGTTTTCAGAACAGATTCAAATAAAACAGGCATACGTCGTCTTACGCACGATCGCAGATACGTCCACATATGAGCCGAAAATCCATTAGCTGCGTCTACCGGTACGTAAGAGTAATTATACCTTTAGAGTTGCATCTGTACGACAGGAGGGGTATAGTAATGTCTACAGGCGTATTTATACACCGATTGGCATAACTTATAATTATACATTATACTTAATTATACATTAACAATCGTAAGTATACGCTATATACCGTAACTCCAGGCGTAACTACATGCTTGGGAGCGTAACTATACGCCTGTAGGGGTGAAGTTACACCAATATGCGTGTATATACACTTATATGTATATAATTCCGCCTGTAGCATATAGTCACTCCTGTGTCTGTATATATACAATTGTGGTTATATAGTTACATCTGTAAGTGTGTAGCTGCGCCTAAAGACGTATATCTACACTCGTATGTGTATAATTACATCCATAGATAATTGCTCACTCCAGCATTTAGACGTATAGATCCGATTCTCCAGGTGTAATTATACGCTTAAAAGCGTAAATATATGCCTGAAAGCTCAACTTTACGCCAAATATCTATACACATCTATGTGTATAATTATGTCTACAGACGTATTCATTTGCATACAAGTGTAATTTTACGTCCTTTGGGGTAACTATACATTTACAAGAATAACTATTCACATGCAAGCGTAAATATACGCTGAGGACGTTACTATACGCCAACAGTATACTGCCCTGGGCATAACTTTACGCCTACAGGCATAACTATACGCTTGAAAACATAAATATTCGCCTACGGGTGTATCTTTACGTCCACATGCATAAGTTTCCACTAAAGAGCGTAACTATACGCCTGTATGTGTAATTCAACGTCTTCGGGCGTAACTATACATTTATAAACGTAACTATATAAAGGCAGAACTATATAATCTGAGTTACTGCTTAGTGGCTGATAGAGTTGCGACATGTATTGGTGTTTCTTTACCTCTACAGGCGTAACTTTTCATCTCAAGTTGTATCTATACGCTAAAAACCCTAACTATACGCCTGCAAACTTAAATATACACCCAAAGGCGTTATTATTCAGTTTGTCTAGCATTATTTGGACACCATAAAGGTTGTCCACAAAAATGTCGTCAGCAAATCCGACGTTACTTGGATATTCGCCTTCTATTCGGATTTTCAGTTGATTTAAGTCAAGCAGACTGTGAAGTGTTTGTCTGAGCGGATATCCCTTTCTTATTTATCAACTGAACCCCTATCTTTGAGCATTGCATTTGATAGTTGTGGATGAATCGTATTGGATCATTCACATCGAATGAAGACTTTTCAAGATCAGGTGAACGAACTTGGCGAAGAAAAAGGTAATGTACATGATTTGATAAACATCTATTCAAGTGTTTATTTCCTCTCAGCCTGTTCTGGATAACGATTCAGTTGAATCTCTAAAAAATGTGACGATGGTTTTTTTTCCAACTCTACCACCGGTCGTGATAGCTAACAAACTTACATGAGAGAGTGTACCGAACTGAGTCGAGTCAAATGGTACAGGCTTCTGGTGAGAAATAGAACAGAATAAAAGAGCTAAGAGGATTTATTTCAAAAAAAGTAATGACAAGCAATTTAATGTATATAAAATAATAGAGTACAGCACTGTGAGAAGGAGCGGTAAGAACAATCGTATTTGCCTTTACCAAGGTTAATAGACAATCTCAATATCGTTGAGTCATGGTAACTCGCCTGCTTGCAACCTCCTTTGTTCTGAACATGAGTTGGCGTAATGATTATGAGCCCAGAAAAGGAACTTGACGAATTGTGGACGATTTTCCTTTCAGATTGATATCACTGCATTTAGTGCTCAAGAAACACAGCCTTGTGCCAGTGTGTGTTCTCTTGGAATTTCATCAAATACTTTGAAGATATCTTTCTCCTGGCAGATTCCGACTAAGTTAGGATGCTGAAGGCTCTCCTGGACGAAGCCATGGTTTTCTTAGTTTTTAAATCTTGCCACAAATCCATTTTTCATTGCCAGAAATTATATCTTTTACAAAAATGATTTTTCAGCGTCGTGGAAGAAGAGAAAGGCCAGCTTTTAAACACTGATCAATCTTTGTTTCCGTAAGTTCACTTGGAACTTATTTTCCTAGCATTTTATTATTTTTAGATGCGTTCGCACATCTCTATAACACACTCTGTCGGTCCCCAGTGAGCTAGTATGAAATAATATCCGCGATTTACCTTTCAGAGCTCTCTCTCATCTGCAGTTTCCGTTCCAGTTGCCCCACCCCCATTTGCAGTCTCTTTTTCAGTGCCCAACCCCCAATTCACGGTTCCCCTTTCAGTACTACGTGGACACATCATTAGAATTCTGTTCTAGTCTTTCAACTTCTTTTTAAATTAATTTTGATTTTTTAAAATAGTTTTTATACCAACTTAATTCAGGAAGCATTTCTACGACAGTGAGTGATCAGCATCGATTGTAGATGAAGCATTTCAGTAACAATCACGTCTTTTATTTTCGACAAGGCTTTTATTCCTAATCTACCCTGTTTGCTTTTAGTCCCAGAGATGACGACAAGAGTTGAAAGTGGTGATAAAAACGATCAACAAGAAAGATGAATGTGAAAAGTGGTCGAAATTAATAAAAGATCTCAACATCACATTGATGAATCACTGTAGCCCGCGTGTGTACCAGAACTAATTCCATGAAAAAAATTGTATATAATGTTAAGAAATAGATTTTTTTATCTGAAATTATCTTCAAAATTCCTGAACAAGATTTAGGCATTGTTGGTCCCAAAATGATCATAGACAACCCTAAAAGCACATTTTTGAAAACAAAACAAAACAATGGGTTTCTAGTTGTGCCTTATGGTGTAGTCACGCAAATTTTCGAGGCTGTAGCCCTCAGAATGTAATTAGGATTGCCTTTGGGACCCACACAGACACACCGACGGGCAAAAAGAGAAGAATCTGTAGCTCACTTGGCTGGTTAGTGGGGGTAAGGGTACGGCAATTTGGTAAATTTATTGTCCGTGCTTCTGAATATCTCCTAGCTCTCCATCGAGCCCTACCGTTGATAGAACAATCAACATACAGTCGAATGACCATCAAAAATATTTCAGGATTTGGGAAAATCCTGAAAAAAAATGGCACTGGAAACTTTCGCATAAACCTAGATTAAGTCTGTTCCGGAATATGAATAAAAAATATAAGCAAAGAACTGATCTAATTGCCTTTTGTGATCTTCCAGGGAATCGAAAAATATAAGCAAAGAACTGATCTGATTGCCTTTTGTAGTCTTCCAGGGAATTGAAAAAAAAAAGATTTCTAGAATTCTGAAAAGGATCGATTAAATAGTAATTCGAATGCACAATATCTGTTCAATATTGTGGACGAGTTGAAAACTCCCAGCACGACTGTAACAATTTTTGCTTTGTTACCAAAGGAACATTTAGTCTGTTATTGCTATCCTGGCTACATATTCCGTCTTTCCTTACATTTCGTTGTGTCTTGCCTTCGTTTTTGGTTTTCCCGGAAAAATCCCGAAAAACCCTGGGTTGTAGCTCCAGGGGTGAAACACAGAACCTTAAAGAATGCCGTGAGGCTTTACACACGAATTCTGGGTCGATCAATATTTCATGGCCTAGAAGAAGACTGTATCGGGGATTCTTCATCAGTCTTTTATCGTCTGTCGTTGGACATAGATCTTCCATGGGTTTTGCCACATTTCTCTATCATAGGCGTTGCAGAGCTAGTATTTCCTGAATTTTCCAGTTCGTCTCTCCATCTTGTATTCTGCCAGCCTCAGTTTCGCATGTGGTTTCTGGGGATCCATGTTGTGAGCCGTGATGTCCATCGGTTGTCGGCCATTCTTGCAACTGGCCCATTGCCATTTAAGTTTTCTAGTAGATTCTATGATGTCTCTAACTCCTGTTTTCTGCCTGATATACTGTGCTGTCTTATGATCTCTCTATGTAAGGTTGGGCATAATTCTCTCATGCGCGCTTTGCATGCTTCTCAGTTTGTGGGTCAGTCTCTTGGTTAGGTTCCACGTTTCAGTTCTATAAGTGACTATGCATTGGTTGTATACTCTTCTTTTTAGGGTTAATGGGATCGTCTTATATTTGATGATTGAGCTTGCTTTGCCGAAGACTTGCTATCCTAGAATGATTCTTCGCTTGATTTCCTCCTCTTTTGAGAGTCTCATAGAGATTCGTTGCCCTGGGTAGATGTAGTGGTCTACTTTCCACAGTTTTGCATCTTTTTGACAGTTGTGTTCTTGTTCTCGATGTGGTTGTTGCTCATGATTTGTTTTACTGAAGTTCATGTGTTGGCCAACCTTTTGGCTTTCTTCGTTTTCATCTAGCATTAGTTGGAGGTCGTGCAGGTTCTCTGCAAAAAGGGTGATGTTGTCTGCAAATCTGAGGTTGCTCAGATACTCACCGTCTATTTCGATTCCTCTGTTCTCCCAGTCAGTTCTCCAGAGTTTGGGTGAGCTGGTATCACCTTGTCAAACTCCTTTTGGGAGCTGGAAGGGTTCAGAGTCTTTATGTAGCCTGATAAAGGAATTACTGTGACTGTATATATGTTACAGTACTCTGACGTATACAGGTCTACACCTTGTAGAGTGATGACCTTCATGACTATGTGAATTTCTACTGAGTCGAATTCCTTCTTGAAGTCTATAAATGCTACAGCAAGTGGCATTTTGTATTCTGCTGCTTTCTCTTTCAGCTGATTTATTGAATAGAGATGGTCCATGGTCGAGTAACTTCTTCTAAATCCAGCTTGTTCCCGTGGTTAGTTTTCATCTAGGGTTTTAATGATCCGGTTGGTGATGATTTTAATGAAAAGTTTGTAGATGCTGTTGAGTAGGCTTATAAGTCTGTAGTTCTTGGGGTCTTTTGGGTTCCCTTTTTTATATAAAAGCATTATGATAGCTGTGTTCCAGTCTTTGGGGACTTTACTCTGTTTTAGACACCAGTTGAGCAGAATAGCTAACTTTTTTTATTGACGATCTTACCAGCTTTTTTTAGTAGATCGATGGTGATGTTATCTTGTCCAGGGGCTTTTCTTTTTTTTGTTCCTCTGATGGCTTGTTTCACCTCCCATGGTGTAACTTTAGAGAAGTCCTCGAACTGATTGTCAGTGTCTTGCGTATCCTGATCGTTATTTTGGTGTCCATGTCTTGGAGAATAGAGTTCTTGGGCGCGTTCGACAATTTTGTCTTTGTCTGTTGTTATATCTCCGTTTTCTTTGAGGAGTCTAGTTATTTATTTCTGCCCTATACTGAGAGCTTTGTTTATTGCTTTAAAGCCCCAACGTTTTTCGAGAGTGGTTATGATGATTGCTATCGTATATATTCTTTTGTCTTCTCTTAGTTTCTTTTTTATTGTTTTGTTTAGTTCGGTCTCCTCTATTTTTCCCTTGTTGTTTGTGGTGGTTTTAGGTTTCTGTGCTTTTCAATAAGTTTCCTGGTTTCGTCTGAGATTTTACTAATGGTCTGTATGTTCCTTGGTTTAAACATAGTGGCAGCTTCTATTAGAGTGGTTGTTATTTTACTGTTGAGTTCGTTGATGTTGGTGTTATTTACTTCGGTGAGGATCTTATATCTGTTCTTCAATTCTAGCTTGAAGGGTTGAGTGAGTTCATTTGGTTCGTTTAACAGTTGCAGTTTGGTATGGAACATTTTTCTGCGTTCTTTATCGGTGTTTACTTACATCTTACATCTTACCATTCTATGGTCGCTTCCTATGTTTACTTAATTTAGAACTTGAATGTCTTTGATGGTGTCACTTTTGTCCGTTAAGATGTAATCTATTTCGTTTTTGGTTTCATGGTTGGGGTACCTCCAAGTCCATTTTCTATTGGGTTTCTTTTTGGAGGATGTATTCATGATTTTGAAGTCGTTTGCGTTCTAAGTGCTAGAAAAAACACAAAGAACAACAAACGGGTCACAGTCACCAAATATACATCACGATCCTTATATTGGAGACAGATTTCTGACATCAAGACCCCTTTCATGCTGGAATTCCTTATCAGTTAACTCTATTTCCAATAAGACATACAAAAACAAGCAATCAATAGAAACTAGCCGATCAGACAAATATGAAAAATCCTAAAATAGATTAATGAATGACTTGGCTTCACGGACGAAGATTGTTGGAAAAGATTGCCACAGTAGTAGGGCTATAGATGGCTGGGTTTATGTGCAGATTTTTCCTCCAGCCTGAGCAATCGATTTTTAAGGTGAAGCCAGCTTGCCTAAGGCCAACCCCACCCTTTAAGCCAAGGGTTAGTATCCTATGGTCCACTGAGGTAGCACTGATAGGAGCAGCATTCCAAGGTCGGAGGTTTGTCAGGAGTGTCCTTCTCGTGGCAGGTGCGCGCTTGATGTAGGAGTCTGCTGCCAATTTGCAGGAGTATTCCAATCGTATGGCGTGCATTTGGCTGGACCAAAGAGCATGAACAATCTGCAGTTGGTAGATGCCGAGCTGGCTATAGAGTTCTGCCGTTCCTTTTAAGGGGAATCCGGACAGTACGGCTGTCTATTACCTTAAGCATAGAACCTCCATATAGTATTGCTGTCTGTGATTTCTAGATGCAGATACCTCGGATAGTACGGCTGTCAATAGCTTCAAGCAGAGATGCCAGACGCCCCGACAAAGCAGATGCATACCAACTTTAGAGGTCTACTACCCCAATTGACCCGACGGTACAGCAAGCTGGGTGCCTAGGTCAATGCATTGAAAAAAAGGGGAGGCTCATCTGCATCCCTCCCCTGTGAAGACCCTAAATGTGAATTCTTTGACAGGGTATGGCTGTTGTGTAGCTGGGAGGGGTATATCATTTTTTATATTGATGTCCTCACAGAACACTTCGGGCATTTGCTTGAAATGTTTTGGCCACAATTGAGAGTAGTGGGTAGATGCCTGGGAGGCGAGGAGTGAAGACAGGGGAGGGAGAAGAATGAGAGGAGACGGGATTTGTGGGTGGGTTGGTATCTGATTATGACTGTAATTGGTGCCATTTATTTTGTGGGGCTCTAAACGACACTGTGTTTGTGGTGCTCTTGGCACGGATTCGGCAACAGGGGTGGCCTTGGGGATCGTTTGCCTGTCTAAATTCTCTATCGATCAATTGAAATCCACTGGAGGTTCACCAGAAACACTCTTCTTGGTTTTTGGTTCTCCCGATCAGTAAAGAGTGTAGCCTGCTCCACATTCTTCAAAATCCCCTCGCTCTGGAAAGCAGACCTCATCGATGGCTGCTATATCAATGCGGTCTATTTACCTGAATCCTGCATGGTTCTGACGCTCCAACAGGTGAGCTGTTATATTTTACCTTTCAATTTCAATGTGCTTTGTGCACACACAGTTGAGTCGTTTGACGCCGGTGACTGCGTAGGTGTTGGTAGCTGTCAGGTTGTCATTAGGCTGTCTGAGCCTGGCTTCTCGCCTCTTGCCAACCTTATACATGGTGCTTGCTCGCTCATCAAGTTTTAACTTCGTATAAGTCCAGCTCTAGATGAGATATCCAATCTACTTTTGTAAACGATGATAAACTTGGCGTTTCAGACGGATGACGATTTTTTTTTTCAATTTTTGACACAGCTGAAACCATCTAGTGACCCCGTGGTACTTTTTTCCCCAACCACTACCACACCTTGAATGCCAATCCCTAATACAATGTATCTTCAATCGGTACTTTTTATAACTTTATTACTCAGGTTTTATCAGCTGATCTAAATATATTATTCAAACAACACGAAGAAAGATAAAATAATATTCTTAAAAATGGATCTCAATTCTATGACACACCTAGAGATCATGAGCAACATACTTAAGTGTCACAACATCCGGTTTGGGGAGCTTTGTTTCCACTTTTCATCGCACGTCATAATAGTATTCATTCGGTGTTCTTTCGGGAATATGATTATAGATTGAACAAAAATAATTTTATAGAGAGCGGAGATGTCTTTTTACCATCACTTACTAAATAGATAAGTGGGTGGTCAAAGACAGTGCAGGAAAGGAAGAGGAAACTGTTGAATGACAGAGAGGGGGGACGAGGGAGAGAAACAGAAAGAAAAAAAGTTAAGTCTTGTAAATTGCTCAATAGAAACTGTCATGCAACCACTGTCTTTTGCTAGCATATCATGTTGGGAGTAATCAATTAAAAAAATTGATAAAAAAGGTGATCAATGAATAAGTTACCTCTCTCGCCTTTCGTAGAACTTTGATCCCAGAAAACAGATCGCTTCAGCATAAACTCACATAGTAAATTAAACCCTTCTCTTAAAAGGTACTAGGGGGAAAATTTTCAAAAAAATCGAATGAAACGTTTTTTCTAAAAGTAATAAGGAGTAAATATTCAAATTTGCAGCCCTCTTGCTCTATTGTTGCGGTCTGTACGTGATATATATACACGCATAGGCAGCTAGCCTGACCAATTTGAAAACTGAAGAGATATTGACAGTTTGACCATTTTTTTTCATGACAGTTTCTAAAAAGAAAGACCGAGATGGGTAGAGAGAAATAGAGAGAAATACAGATTGCAACGGAAAGACAGAAAAAGGAAAAGGTAAGAGAGGGTGAAAGAAAGGAAAGATAAGAGAGGATGAAAGAAAGGAAAGATAAGAGAGGGTGAAAGAAAGGAAAGATAAGAGAGGATGAAAGAAAGGAAAGATAAGAGAGGGTGAAAGAAAGGAAAGATAAGAGAGGGTGAAAAAAAAGGAAAGATGAGAGAGGATGAAAGAAAGGAAAGATAAGAGAGTGTGAAAGAAAGGAAAGATACTGGTGGTGTAGGCAATGGGAGTGGGAGCGATAAAGAAAGAATAATGAAATTAAGTAGTGGGTGGGAGAGGCATATTTTGTGTATCTGCGCATGTGCAAGTGGACGCCTGCTTGGAAGAAGTCAAAACGAATGGTGGAAAAAAAGATAAAGAGGAAAATGACTGGAAAGACAGTAAAAGAGAGAGAAAATGCACTAAAGCAATGGTTCTTTACGAAGGGGGAATTGTCTCTCTGGGTGGAATTTTAGGGTTTTGGGGGGGGGGGCCCAGATTGACAGATTCAACCCGTTTTAATATCGACCTTTTGGCATAGTTGGTATATTTAATTACTTTCCCATTAGAAAATACATGCAAATGTAGACGCGCCAAGATAGGAGATATGAAAGACATCCGTACCTAACAAGAATGAATCACCGTAAACTGTACGTGTGCCAAAACTTATAATCCATAAAAATTATCTAGACTTACATTTTTAAAAAAAAAACAACATTTGTTTGAAATTTTTTAAAAAGATTCCCGTACAAAATTTGGTTATTACTGGTCCCAAAATGTTCATAGAGAAACGAAAAAGAACTTTTCTGAACAAACAAACAAGAACGTTTTTAAAGATCGTGCCTCTGGCAAGTTTTAAGGATTGTAGCCTCAAAATTGTGACCAGGAGCACCCCCCCCACGCACACACACACATACTCACATACACGTACACACGTGCATACACACACACGCGCGTGTACACACAGATGAGCAAAGAGAGAAGAATGTGTAGCCTACTTGGCTGGTTGGTCCTGCAGACTATTCGTGGAGCTACGGTAATTCACCATTGATATAGATAAAAGGAGAAGAAAAAGACCAAAGGAGAGAGAGTGAGAAAAGAAAAGAGGTTGGAGAGAGAGAGACAGAGAGAGAGACAGAGAGAGAGAGAGAGAGAGAGGGAGAGAGAGAGAGGGGGGGAGCAAAATCGACCCCAAAACAAAGATTGTTATCACCCAAAGACAAAAGAGCAGAGAGTGAGAGAGCGACTAGAGAATGAGGAGGGGGAGGAGGGTATGAAGAGAGAGGGATGGAGGAGAGTGGGGATAGAATGTCCGTTTAGTTGAAGGCTGCTGCATTTGAGGCCGTTTTAGGAAAATGAGATTAGAAGCGGCGGGAACTCAATAGATGTCGACGGCTGTAAGAGACCGAAAAGACCCATGGGGTGGGGCAGGGCGGGGCGAGGCGGAGTTGATAGTGAGGCACATTTGTGGCTAAGGCAAACTAGGGGTGTCGTTATTGAAAATCATATTCTCACCGAAGTTCGAACTGGGGCAGAGAGCATCCTTAATGGAAGAACCTTATGTCGGGAGGCTGAGACCTAGGTCAAAGGGTGCAAGTAATCTGCATTGACCTTTTAAAAGTAATCATTTGAACCGCCAGGGTATTGCAGTTTTATACAAATAACACCGTGCTACACGATTTTCGTTCCTGGGTAGTCAGTGTTACTTCCTTATTGCTTACGTATAAAAAGGATTGAAAAATTCGCCATCACACTCAATAATTGAACAAATGATCAGAATAAATTCTGTTTATGACATCACTGGCAATTTTCCAATGGAAAACATTTCAAATTGAGTAAAACAAACCCGAATATCTACAAGTATTTAGATTCTGAAGAATTTAAAACCCGTTAGAATACAGCCCCCCCTCCCCATCAAAAGTCATAAAAGCTTCTTTTTTTTTGCAAAAATGTAAAAAGCATTTTTAGATAAGTGTTAAGTGTGATTCTGTTGCCAATTTTTAAGTCTGTGGACAAACCAGTATGGCCAGGAGCACACAAGCAAACACACAAATTCAGTCACGTATGAAAAAAGGTAGAACCTTTCGTTATATTCATATTTAGTTGTTTTCAATTACTTACTTAATGTAAGTAATAAAGTACAAATCTGCTTGTAGTTCAATCGGAATTAAGAAGTTTTCAAATTATCACAATCCTGGCCAAAAAGCAAAATTTGAAGAGAACAATTGACATTTTCCATTCATTTTAGGTAGAGTCAATGATGAAATAACATCTATTACCGAGTAAAAATATGTTGCACAGAGTGATGGGTCAGCTCCACACAAAGGAAGTGGAAGAACCCAAGAGAGAATTTATCCCTTCCCTCATTTCAAGGTTTATTTCATAGATTTATGCAGAACCGGTTGTTTTACAGCGGCTAGAATGTTGATCTCACAAGCCGTTGAAAAGGATATTTTTTCTTCTGAGTTCTCTGGAAAAGTAGCATTGTATTGAATGTGGCCGAGTTAGGCACCAGCGGTTGGTGTTCGAGTCCAGCTAAAAGCCCGAATTTTGAATTCTGATTTACAAGTCAGTTCAGATTCAAGAGATTTACGCAGCACGATGTTCCTATCACTATTCAGCTTTGAACTGTCCTAAGCTAAACTTTAATGAGTAGCTTTAATGAGTTTTTGGAAGAAGCCCCTCAGATAACGGCGCTTGAATTTATCTCTGATCAAAATCGTATTCTAGCCCAAGTTCGAACTGGGGTGGAGAGTGTCCTTAATGGGAGAACCTTATGGCCTGGGTAAAAAGGTTCAGTTGATTAGCGTTGATCTCTTGCAACCTCTGTAGACGCCTGTTATTACGGCACCCTCGGGGATTTAGCTGAACCGTTAAAACGAAAGTTTTTTTAAGCAAGCAGTTCATCGGTAATTTCGTTATCAAATGATACAAAAAAAAGGAATGCTTACATTTTTATCTCTCCTGATAAAATATTAAGAAATTAAATCCCAAAAATGTTATCCTCAACTTCAAAGTATAATCTGAGTCCATTATTACAGCACCTTCTGTGGCTTAAAAGTGTCGTTATAACGGAAGTTTACTGTAATTATTTACCCCACAAGAGTATCGTAGATTTTACGAATGATATGCCAGCACCCTCTTCTCACTCACACACCCAAGAAATCAGTAAAGAACAGAAGGATATTGAGAAAAGAGAGATAATTTCCTTTTTTAATTGGTCGCAGATACGAAGAAGGTTCAGGATGATTTGCAAGAGTGGATCACGATATGAAAATGGGATAAAATTAGTATTTTTTATCAATTTGAATGAATAAAAGTTTTATTGTGATTTTGTTTTTATTTCCTCCCATATGCTACAGGAAGAATAGAATAAGTAATTATCAAATTCTTTTATAGTAATAAATAAAATAAGCCCGAAAGATACTGAGCTTTTCTTTCGTTTCTTTTTATGCCAACTGCCAAGATTTCTAGTGAGATTTTAAATTAACAAAAATAGGAGTTTTTAACTTTTTATTGGATTTTTCTTAACACTTCATGAAACAATATGATCTTAGTTTTCATTAATTGTATGTTATTATGAACCGAAACTTTTAGTCTTTGTTTTGAAGTACGTGCATAATGGCCGAATTCGTTGGATTCTGTGAGTGAGTGGGGGGATTGTCCGTTGACTTTTTTTTTTTTTTTTTTGTCATTGGCCCATATGCACAACAACACGAAGTAATACAAGGTTTGTCCGGGAGGCATAAAATCATTCATTATTTATCTTAAAGATAGCCTACCTAGGCTAATGGTGCTTTAGTTGCTTCTAAGTACTCCCCTTGGGATCTCACACACTTATCCCAGCAGATGACAGAAATTTCCGTTCAGGGCAGTTCTATGGCTAACTCAGTAAAATTTCTGTCCTATTGCGATTGATGGCAACTCAGTTGTAGATGTGAGTCAGAGCTTTTATCTTGTAATGGATAAGGGATTTTTCTTGCAACGGATGATTATTGCTCTTCAGTGCCTTCTGCAGTTAATAATAATAATAATAATAATAATAATAATAATAATAATAATAATAATAATAATAATATCTTAGTCTGGCACAAAGCCTTAGTTGTTGGGCACCCAATAAGAAACTGGACTTGCGAGAGTGGGTGTGCGTCCGTATGTATGTTTATCAGTACGTATGCGTATTTTTGAGAGAGAGAGAGAGAGAGAGAGAGAGAGAGAGTCTGTGGGCGTGTGTTTATTTGTGTTTGTGTGTGATAGAGAGAGAGAGTTTGTAAGTGATTGCATGCCTGTATGTGTTCGTGTATGTAAGCGTGTGTAGGGGGGGTGTATGCGTGTGTTCGTGTAATTCACACATCCGAGTGCATATCTGTTCTATTCATGTTCTTGTGTCAATGTGTGTCAAAGATAGATCGTTGTCGCTCGCGTGCGTGCTCAACAGAGGAAGTGGAGAGGGAGACGAGCTGAAGGAAAGAGAGATAAGAAAAAGGAGGAAGTGGGTGAGAT
>OY735211.1:1590000-1632500 GCA_963457665.1 Thysanoteuthis rhombus | reverse complement strand
GAAAAATATGAAAAGCATGAAGTTGCTCAGTGTTTTTATACTTCATGTTCAAGTGGAGTGGACCTGGATTTTGTGCCCACTAGCTAAAATAATGAATGAATAAGGAGGACTACTCTATTACAAGAATTCTATTTACACTTACAGATGTTACAGACAAAAATATAGCCATACACGTGGCGTATTACATAAGTAAATTGCTATATTGCCGAAGCAGAAATGTGTTATGAAAGATAGCTCAAATTATTCTTTTCAATCGGTTTAAAACAGATTAGGTGTTTCACTTTCGTGTCTTCTAGGAAGTTAAGCCTTGCATGAGCTTTGCAGTTCTCAAACTGATTGTGGCCAAGCTATACTTGGGGTATGCTTGTAAAATCCCCGAATCCTTTCTTCTTCTTCTTCTTCTTCTTCTTCTTCTTCTTCTTCTTCCTTCATTTCTTCTTCTTCTTCTTCTTCTTCTTCTTCTTCTTCTTCTTCTTCTTCTTCTTCTTCTCGCAGTCCGTCATTTCCTCGTTATACCCTATGCCCTACTTCTCCCACTCACCCCATACCATAAAACACCCTCTCTCCGTCTGTCTGTCTGTTAGTCTCTCTCTCTCTCTCTCTCTCTCTCTCTCTCTCTCTGATTTCTTTAATCTTCTTTCTTTTTCTTACTCTCACTCTTTTCTGGGCCTCATTGGCCATATCACCATTTTTTCCAAACATTCTCTGATATAGCTTCTACCATCTCTTCGAGAAATTATCTCTCTCTCTCTCTCTCTCTCTCTCTCTCTCTTTGTCTTTGTCTCTCTGTCTATGTCTCCCCCCCCCCCGCAGTCCGCTTTTGCCCTTTGAATCCAGTTTTGTGTGAATATTTTTCCGGTATTTATGAATCTCGATCCCAGAGCCTTAATGCCGCTGTGTGTCTCTATAGCTGAAACTTTTCACCCCGACTTATGACTACACGACAACAATTTATGGGAAATTACTTAATGCCTTTGCGTAGTGTTTGTTTGTTGTACGCATGTGCGTGCAGCGCTTGCAACCAATTAGGCATCAGTGCTGATATTCAAACAAAATAATTGGCCAACGTCGAGTTCCCTGTTTTGTTTAACAATGGCGTTTCTCTGGCGGCCATATTGGAAATTCATATTTCGAGAATTCAATATTAATACGAAAACAAGAAAAAGAAATGAAAAAAAAACAACAAAACCTACGACTTCGTTTAAACACATTTTTAACAGCATTTGACAACATGTATCAGCATTTGTTTCTGTAATAAGAAATATAGATGATATTTTCGGAAATATTTGTTTCCAATTGATTCTTAAAGTCAGTCCCCGTAAAAACGTCTGAAACAAAAATAAATGATAAAAAATAAACGAAAAATATAGATTAGCAAAGGGTATATATTAGTTATAAACACTGTTTAATCCACCATCTTTCTTTCTTTCCCCCTTGCTTTCCTCTATTCTATTTCTATTTTATTTTCTATCTCGAGAATCGATTATAAAAAACGAATAAGATGACGTAGTTTGACGCAAAAAAGAATCGATTTCTTCTTCTTCTTTATTATCACCCCTCCGATTAAGACAACATCTTTCTGTCTTGCTTGCTTACGAATGCCGTCTATGTTCAGTTTAACCCCGCTGTCTTTGTGTCACCAAATTTCTTACAAAAGCCGCTAACTGATTCGTCGTCGCTCGAAAGACAAGAAGAGGCTGACGAAGAAGAAGAAAAGAAAAAGGAAAAAAAGGAAGAAACTAAGATATGGACGTGGAAGAATTTTATACATATATATATATATATATATATATATATATATATATATATATATATATATATATTTAAGAAGACAAAAAGAACTAGACAGAGACAGAGAAAAACAGAGAGAGACATACAGACGGGGAAAGGATGTAATATATATATATATATATATATATATATATATATATATATATATATATATATATATATATATATATATATAGCATTAGTAGCAGCAGTATTATCTTGATTCATTTCTAGAAAAAAAAACATTGTCAACCACTATTCATTTTTTGCCTGTATTATCTTTCGTTTTAATTTCCGATGCTTTTCATTGCAGTTTACGTTCTAAAGCCACAGCTACCCGGGAAAAGATGTCAAACAGACGTGTGACCAAAAAAAAAAGCACTTACAGACAAGTAGCTATGAGAAAGGAAGACGTCCAGAAAATAGCGAAGGGAGTAAAAAAAAAAAAAAATCTTGACTCAAATATTAACCTACACGTTGCCATGTCGGATCCTTCATCAAACAACTTCCGGTGTTGTTGATGCATAACATCTGCGCATCCGCAGACCTATCTGATCAATAACACGTGATCAGAACGCGGGAAATAAAGTAGGAAACTAAAAGAAGAAGGTATGAATAAATAAGTAAATGCCCGGCCAAAGATATTGATAACATCCTCAAACATCAGATTGTGTTTTTGCTACAGTTCCCCCGTCTCTAACTGATCTTTCTTTCTCAAGGAGTTCTGTCCGGAAATTATCAAGCCATTTAATATTAACGAAAAATGGCACCTTGGTTCTCTTCAAAATAACCCTCATGTACCTGAATCTGAAAAGTTATGCTACGATAAAGCCATCAATTACCTCGTTGCGTTCTCCTTTATCTCGTCTATGGTCTGAAATCTCCGTTAGAAAAGCCAGAAGTTGCTGGGAGCTAAATATGGACTGCAGGGAAGCTGACAGATATGAGTGGTGAGATATTTGCCCCCATTCCCAGGAAAAACTGCATGAGACAGATTGGTAGAAAGAAAGTCTTTTTTTCAAACCCTATATAGGTTTTTAGTTTGGCAGCGGTTTATTTTGCAATGTAACTTTATGCTAAATTGGTCCTCGCTTCGTGTCCGATTGTACTTTGAAAATTCAGACTTTTTAGTGATTATTATCAAGCAAATAGCGAGAGAGGTAACTATTCACTGATCACCCCGTTCGTCCAATTTTTTAATTGATTATCCCCTACATGGCACACTGCCAAAAGACATAGGTTCTATTATTTCACTAGCCAGACGTATCTATCTATCTATCTATCTATCTATCTCAGTCCTTACATATCTACCTATCTATCTATTTACGTAGATATCTAATTAATGAACGTCTTATTTCACTCTATCCAACTCTTCACAGCTTTCTTTCATTGTGTCTTTTTCTTTCTTTTTTCTGTTCCTCACTCCGTTTCATTCTTATCCACCAATGCTCTCTCTCTCTCTCTCACACTCTCTCTCTCTCTCACTATGTCACCTCTTTCTCCCCCTCTCTCATTCCCCTCTCTTTATTTCTGTCTCTCTCTATATATATATATGTCTCTTTCTCTCCCCATTTCTACCCCCCCACCCGCCCTGCAAGACCTTTGTTTCTCGTTATGTCGTCACGCATGACTTCATGGCATTCTAGATGACTGCCTGATCGCAATGGATCTATCGACCCCAGTCAGGGGAGGGTGGGTGTGAGGCGGTCAGTCATAGAATTCTATAGAGGAAAAGAAAGGGACCCTAAAACAACGGGTCCCCACCCTGGGCCAACCCTGAGATTAATTACGGCAATGAAAGAGAATAGCATATGTATTCAGAAATACGTGTTCACAACCTTTTAGTTTTATAAGAGACAGAAAAATGCTCAGCTTTTCAAAATGGTTTATTTCTACACTGATAAAAACGTTATTAATAACGCTGAAAGAATATCAGCGACTAATTACATTATAGTCTCGTCCTACAGCTAGATCCTTCCAGATGTCAGCTTGACATCAATCATTTTATTAGAAAACTGTCAACCGAAACCGCCACAATGTGTCAACATAGGTTTCTCCAGGTTTTAAGTGATTCTGTCCATCTACCATGATTCATCATGAGTAATGCGAACATTTTCCGAAAATTTGAGCGAAAAAAATGGTGCGTATCATGTACGGAAACATTCTATGCAGGATATTTTTCCAGCATCGATTGTTGGATATAGAAAGACCGTTTCATTTATTTATCTGTCACGTATACAGGCCGTAGCAGCCGAGCTAAAGGGCTGAAATATACCCCTTATTATTCCTAGATAAAAAAAACCTTCCCCTGTAAGGAATTTTCAGGCGGTTCAATTTACAATGTAGGTAAATGTCAAATTGGTCTCTTGGTTTGTTCCCGGTAGCGTTACGCTGTTTTGGGTTTTTTTTTTCTCTGAATTCGGACTTTTCAGTGATCCATCAAAAGGTGACAGAAGTAACTTATCCATTGATCAACCCTCTTTCCAATCTTTGATTGATCACCCCCAACGACATGCTGTGAAAAGAAGGCGGTTACGTGACGGTTTCTCTTCAGTCGCTTATCAGACTCGTTAGATGATGAAGTATAACAAATTTATACAAAATTTACAAAATTCTTCTTCTTCTTCTTCTTCTTCTTCTTCTTCTTCTTCTTCTTCTTCTTCTTCTTACTATTATTATTATTATTATTATTATTATTATTATTAATAATTTTTCACTATAATTTTCCTTCATATCAATTTTCTTTTGCTTTTTATTGCAACTCTACCCAGGCCATTAATCTACAAGCAGTGAGTAAAAAGCGCTGATCAGGAATGAATAATTTACTCATGGTAAGACACGAACTTTTTAAACACACTGCAAGAATATTCTTCATTTCCGGTCTGCGTTGTTTACACACTGCTGTAGAATGACAGTCTGAGTTGAGTTGGGATTAAATAAAAAACAAAAAAAACAAGAACCACAAGTTCAACGATGTATCACCATCTGCGGAAGAGGAGGGGGAGGAGGAAAAAGAAGAGCAAGTAGACATTCTTTGAGTCAATTCATCCTCATATTTGTAAAACTTTGCGATATGGAAATATTCTAAGAGCAATATTTTCGATAAAAGGCATAAATGGCCATTTTAGCTTTTTTTAGTACAAAAATGCTGAACCCGTACATTCTATCATGATATCATAGCTGTTGGTTCCTTAATGACGTCACACTATTAATGACGTCATAATCTCCCTATTTCTGTTGTTTAACGTGATTGGGACCGACCAACCGACCGAAAAGCGTCTAATACAGATGAATAGATTCAAAAAATAAAATTACGAAAAATCAAGATCAAACGATAATGGTAACATAGACATGTTCGAAAAAGCTTTGAATGAAGTTTACTCTGGTCTATATTATTGATATATTCGGTTTTGTTGTTACTGATCATTTTCACGCCAACTGATCAATAAAAATAAAACTGTCAATATGTATCTATCTATTTATGCTCTATTTTAAAATTTAACAAATTAAGCACTAACACCAAAGATAAAGAGGGGGTGGGTCAATTCGATGTGGTCAACTCGGACAACTCATTGAAACATTTATAACACATTCATTAAATGACAATGAATGAAGGATATTCAATAAAAGAATTATGAGTAAACATTACTTTGACAGTGAAATTAATTTATTTATGATCCTAAACTATTCTTCGTAAATATTCCAGAAGGGTCCTTTCTTTAACCCTCAGGTCCGACTTGTTTCCCGACTTACGTCATGGGAAAATCTAGCGGCAGCCTGAGGGTTAAAGAAAGGACCCTTCTGGAATATTTACGAAGAATACATAAAAAGTTTTGTGCGTTTATTTACGAACACACCGTCTGTAAATAAACACACAAAACTTTACAGATCGAGATGTTTTTGTGTCATTGGAGAGAAAAAGAATTGGCGTAAAATAAGCAGTAAACTGGAGATATAACCATTCTAAAATTTTGTTTACACAGTAAAACAGCATTCACACATGAATCTGTAATACAATAGCAGTTTTCGCACGGGGCAAGTTTTCAAACACAAATATATCACAATTTACATAAATAATATTTACATACATATATTTTGCCGACAACACACACACACATATATATATATATATATATATATATATATATATATATACTGTCGGCAAAATATGTAAATATTTATGCCTACGACCGCAGAATAGAGAGACGAGTGTTTCAAGTGTGTTATTTCGAACTCCTGCTCGACACAGGCACTGTTAGCCCAGTCGGTAGAGCAAGAGTCACTCTGATACTACTTCCTGATGACACAGACTCGAGTACGAGCCATGCATAATGCTCACTTTCTTTATTCAGTCACACGGTCGGCTGTTCAGTTTATTCCGGTGTCGAACGAAATATGTTTCCAACTAAATTGACTCTGCAATTATCGCGCACACACACATATATGAGTGTGTGTGTGTGATAATATATATGTATAGTTGGACAGTTTATGTCCGACAGGATGTGATTATTATAGAGACATTTTCATTACGAAACATATTTTGTCCAGCACTGGTGTTAACCAGTAGCATATGGAACTGCCGACCACGTTGATGAAGGAAGGAAATAGGCATCCAGCGGAATCTGAAGCTGTGTCCACCAGGAAACAGACGTAACACGATTCTCTACTCCCATCTGTGATCACGACAAGCAGAAGTCAGAGACGGACGCTATATATATCGATATATATCTGTATATTTACAATGAATTTTGGTTAAACGGAACATTGGTAACAAGGAATAGGCGTTTATTTGGACCAACTGTACGAGAATTAAAGAGATGTAATCACCAGAAACTTTCTCTGCTTATAGTGTTTCAATCCATCGTTTATAAGGACCACTACATGGCGAAATAACTCGCGGCACCCAGCACATTTCTTCATCATTTCTTCTTTGGATATCCAACCGACAACATGGGAAAAGAAAGAAATCTTTGACGATAGAGAAAACATTTTTTTATTTTTTTTTATTCAGTGATGTTTTTAATTTTTCATGACTACTTTATGCCGTCATCTAAATGTTGTGCGTTTTATCACAAATATTTGATCAGGTCGAATGCTCTGCAACAAAAAATGAATAGTGTTTGTTAGTAATGAAGAATAAGCCCTAGGCGATATTCGAACCCATGTCTTTGTAACCAAGGTTAGCACCATTTAGTACAGCTTGCTTCACCACTTGGGCCACCAAGATTCCTGTGGGACACAAGTTCAAATAACACCCTTAAACCTAGTCTTCATTCCAGTCGCAGTCATGTTTGTTTACATTCTGGTAGTTACAGTATCATTATAATAATTATTATTTTTAACTTTTTTTTTCACAACTTTTCATCCTCAGTTTATTTGAAAAAGAGTAAAAACGTTATTGGTGATCGACAAAAGTCAGCCCAAATGATCTTACGGTCCATTGTCACAATCTCTGGGAATATCAAAAACTACAATTGTTCGTTTAAAGTAGCAAGGAAACGATTTGCAAATGGAATTTCATTTATTGCAGGATAAAGCTAAAATTTCAATTAGGAGTGATTCAGAGACGATGAGCACAGAATTGCTTACATGGACAAATGTCAGACGATCGACAAACATTCAGATTGTTCTTCTGGAAAAGAAAAGCATCGTTGAACAAATTATTAAAAAGATGAAGCAAAGTCGTTGCTGATATCTCAAACAATGTTAACGTGCTTAACCCTGAATGTTTAACACATGCAATTGCAAATAAATGAATTGAAGACATGATTAGAAAACAAAAAAAAAAAGCGTGGTCCAGCTTTATCCCGATATAATATTACGCCCTTTTTCTGTTAACTAATTCTGGACGCTTTTAGTCATTTGCCGACTTCAGTGGGTTTAATTCCGAGCAGTACTTGTTTGAATCAACTATTAATGACTTAAGAAGTGGCCCTGCGTTAATGGTGGCTTCCGGATAGGTTTTCTGGCACGAAACCCAGCAGATTGGAGGCGCCTGTTGTGGTACGCCTACTGACTCACATGTCCGGGTTTTTAATCTAGTCATCTCGAAGTTGACTGGTAGAAGCAAAGCGGCTCTGCTGCGCAAGCCGGACCAGTCATAGGTCAACTCTTCTCTTTGTAACACGTAGACAACCGATCCGAGGTAGATCAACCACATCATTGGTTTGAACCGATTTCTAGATCGGACTTACAGCGTGGCTCTCTGATTCACACCAAACTGTGAAGGAATCTCATCCAGCACAGTGATTACCTATGATCCTACTTATGACATTCACAGAAAGAAGTCTTCTGAGCATTTCTTACGCCTGTAACTCTTGTGACTGTGGACTCTCTATTAGAAACTGTCAACCAAAACTGTCAGCATAGGTTTCTTGGGTTTCCAAGTTGGTCTGGCTGACTGGCTGGCTATGTATCTTTGTATCACGCATACAGGCAGTACCAAAAGAGCTAGAGGGTTGAAACTTGAAAACATTTACTCCTAGTTATGTCTTTTTTTTAAAACCCACCCCTAAATGAGTTTTTAGTCGTCGGGTATTCAATTTGCAACGTTGGTTTATGCTAAATCGGTCCCTAGTTTGTGCTGCATTAACTTTTTTTTTTAATTCAGACTTTTGGTGATCGAACAAAACACGAGAAAAGTAACTCATTCACTGATCACCCCTTCTTTCAATTTTTCTAATTGATCACCCCATATGCTGCCAAAAAACCATACAATACAAAAATGTTTGTTATTTACTGACTAGTATGTACTTGTCAAAATGACAATGTTATCAGCACTAAGGAGCCTAGAGCTATTTTATTAGGTAATTTATTTTTGATAATTAACAAGTATCTTAATTCAAAGTTTTTTTTTAAAGGTCTCAATTCAACTCAAGCTGTTTTAATGTGTGATCAGACATAAAGTCTTCAATATTTTTGATGACTTAATCTTCATTGTTATGTCACATCAGATGATCTCATATTTTTACGGCCCTTTGACTGTTTTATTAGAACCGATAATCTATTTCTCATATCTCAACTCAACCTTGACCATTTCGTTCACACTGTTTCCTTCTTTTATTTTATTTACAAACGTCCAGCGATTCTGTTACGGTTTCCTTGATATGTCATAAAAGGTTCATTTCAAAACCCTTTAATTATTTTTATTCACTGTGTTAATCGATTTCACATCAACCAATCTATTATAACTTTTAGGTTATAATAGGAATCGAACAAAACAGAAAACCATTCAACACTACAAATAAACGTTCCAATTTGCATAGATTTTTTTTCATGTGGATGGATGCTTAACTCTTGGTCATGCATATACACCAAGTATACTCCCGTTATTACGGCCTGTTATAACGAATTTGCCATTATAACGAAGGTGTTTTATACGGAGAGTATTAATAATCAGAAACCAAAAATTACTTTTTATTACACTTTCACGGTCTACTGCTCAGTATACGGGTTGTAGATCTGCAAATGAATTGATCAAAAAGTAATTATGCCAACGAGGATATAAAAACAAATACCATTGAATGGTGCCTTTTGAACGAGTACCGTTTAAACGAATGCCGTTACAACGAAAGTTTACTGTTTATTGGCTCTTCACCGTGCAATATTTTCAGCAAGCTAATCCGGTAGATTATTATCACAGCAGACTCACATCAGATCCTCACGTGTGGCCTTGAGCCAGACTGTACGATTAATAATAACAAATGTTTCGCTAAATAGATTTTTCGGTTATTTAATGGAGGATAATAGTTTTAGTATAATCAAGATTTTCTTTCAATGGATGAACCATTAACATTTTTTGATTAGTGTATCTTTCATACTGATTAAAACCGTCACCGAAAATAGCCAATCAAACTGTCAACATAGGTTTCTCACAGTTTTTAAGTTGGTCCACTTGGCTGGCGGGCTATGTTTATATGCATGTATTACGCGTACAGGCCACGCCAATGAAGCAAGAGGGATGAAAATTTCAACGTTTATTCTTTATTCTTTATTATGTATAAATTGATATCTTAGTTTGTGTCAAGCTTGTTTTCTGAAAATTAGTGATCGCCAATCAACAATTTCAATTTTTTAATTTGCGACCTCCTCCTATACGTCATGCTGCCAAATGATGTTGGTTTCGTGACAGTTTCTATTACATGACTAACCAGACCTGTGGGTTTTTTTTTATCACTGCTCAATAAAAGGTGAGAGAAGTGATTTATTCATTGGTCACCCTTTTTTTCCAATTTTCAGTTGATCACCCCGACGTGGCATGTTGCCAAAATACATTGGTTGAGTGACAGTTTCTATTGCAACTAACCAGACCTGTCTTAGTTTCAGTTGCTTTTCATCGCAACCATTCAGGCTGTCATTCTACGACCGGGTCGCTGGTAGCTCATTTCTTCCTTTTCCAGTCCATGCTATTTACTAATCTCCGCGGAATGACGTCCTGAATTGTCGCAATGAAAAGAAACTGGATTTAAGACAGGTCTGGTTAGTCACTCAATAGAAACCGTTACTTGACCAATGTCTTTTGGCAGCATACTTAGTTGGAGTTGATCGATTAGTTAATTGGGGAAAGTGGTGATCAATGAAGAAGTTATTTCTTTTGTCAGTTGGAGATCTCGGAAAAGAAGTCTGAATTTAAAAAGAAACAAATAAGCTTTAATGCTACTGCACACCAACTAAATGACCAATTTAACGTAAACTTACATTGCAAATTGACCCCCACGCTCACTAAAAACAATTGGGGGGATTTTTTTTTTCAAAGTTTTACTAAACGTAATAAGGTGTGAATGTTGAAAGTTTCAGCACTATAGCTCCGTCGGTACAGCCTGTACACAGGAAGCTCGAAATGAATGAAACGTTAAGTGTCATTTGTCTTAAACAGACTTCCAATATTGTCATTACATACATAGCTAGCCAACCAAACCAACTAAAAAAAAAATACGTCGACAATTTTGGTGATACTTTTGGTTGACATACAGATATACCCCGTTTCATGAATGTTTGCTTCACGCCATTTCGCTTTTACGAAAGACATTCTATTGCCATAGTTGGGAACTGTGTCTGTGAGCATCTGTGCTTCATCTCGATCTATTTTGTGCATCTGTTTGCCAAATGTGTCCTAACGTATCAGAAAATCCCAAGAAAGCACGTACGGGTATTACGGTTAACTAAAACTGGCTAACACAGAAAAGATTATTTTCGGGGTCTGGGAACGCTCAAAGGTTTTCGCATACAAATTAATGCTAATTGTTTCTTCGCTTTCACTAAATTAAATTGCTTTTTCTCCAAACCTTCATCTAGCTCCTAAATTATTCATTTTTCCACCTCTTTTGTTTTCTTCGCTTGTTCGTATTTTTCGTCTTCAATCTCCAGTCCACCCCCAATCATGCGCACGCCTACACCGTCCCTCTCGCTTGGTCGCATCACTCTTCCCGCAATTTATCTGCCAAAACCCCACTGTCTTACCCTCAACTGCCAAGCCATACTCTCCACTTCTTCCTCCCGCCCCCAACTCCCAATCACCGCCCGTGCTAACTTACATGAATTAACCCCAAGCTTTTTGATCCCTTTTTCTATCGTATCTGGTGAAGCGTGGTCCCCTTGGATGCTTGAGGCTCGGGTCGAGCTACACACGACAACTGCGACAACGACGACTACGACGACAACGATGTCTAAGAGGTCTCCCGCCAAGAGTGATCTTTTTTTTTCCTTGGCGTTGGATGAACAGGAAAAGTCCCGGACTGGAAAAGATGGCGTACATAGGCGTGTACTTGGAAGGTCGGGTTGGGGAACAGGCCTTCTCACCGAGGGTGAGAGTTATTGAAAGTTGGAACCTTATAGAGATAGGGTATCAAGGGGGTCACTATGATCAGTGACAATTTAGGACAAATCGCAGCTTAGACAGTCACTAGTCCCTCAAATACTTGACGTCCAACATCCACATCTTTTGCACCCCCCCCCCGGAAAATTATCAGCGGACGCCCATTCAAGAATGACCTTCTTCTTCTTCTTCTTCTTCTTCTTCTTCTTCTTCTTCTTCTTCTTCTTCTTCTTCTTCTTCCTTTTTTTCCCCATCTCCTCCTCCCTTTTCTTCTTCCTTTTTCTCCGTCTCCTACCCCTTCTTTTTGTTTCTTTTTTCTTCTTCTCGTCCTTGTTGTTCTTCTAGTTGTTCCTCATCTTGTTCTTTCTCCCTTTTTTGTCTCATTCTCTTCTTCTTCTTCTTCTTCTTCTTCTTCTTCTTCTTCTTCTTCTTCTTCTTCTTCTTCTTCTTCTTCTTCTTCTTCTTCTTCTTCCCGGTGTCGGATGAACTGGAAAAGTCCAAGAAAGGCAAAGAAGGTGAGATTGTTCTTTTTCAATCAGAAAAAATATAGTAAGTGGCAGAATACAGAGTCTTTCCTACAATAAGAACTTGTACATCTATACATTAATGATTCCACCATTTTTCATAGGTACGATGCCTGTTACAGATAATAACAAAGCTTATCTTCAACATCGGCCAACAGCCTGGCACTCGGTGAGAATCAGACTCACCTGATGGTGATGATCTTTGACACTGAGCAAAGCCACTATAGTTGGGCACCCAGTAAGGATTGAACTCACAATTCACTCTGATATATGGCTGCAAGACCGGGAGATTGTCAAAAATCGAATTCTCTGAGCTACTTTGGGAAGGGATAAAGGCCTCCTTCTGTCTCGATAGACAATTGAACGGCCCCTGAAGTGACATTTTCCAGGCACAAGCCAGGAAGAATCGTATGGAGATCCCAGAATGCCCAGTCTATAGAACAAATGTAAAAGAAGCCACCCTTCTGTCTCGATAGACAATGGAACGACACTGAAGTGACCTCTCCAGGACACTAGCCTGGGAGAAGAGTACAGATGTCTCGCGAGACTCAGTCGACAGTTCCCCACCGGAAGTCCAAAGCAAAGCGAGACGAAATACATTACGCATTAAATTGACTACAGAAGATACCGGAAGGAAGTCAGGGTTGGCATCAAACCGCCTGAGCGGAGGGGGGCTCTTTTCCCTAAACTGGTTCCTAACCAAAACTACAGTTTCAAGTCTAACTTGCAGGGAGGGAAGGGATAGATTCATGCCTTTCCCCAAGGGCATCAGTTCGGAGTGAACGTGAATAGCCTCAGCCGGAGTTTCAACTGTGTTCGTCGATTCCATTATCTGCCCCGTCAATCACTAACATTGAGGTTGCATCCCCCCCCCGTTTGCTATTCAAACAGGGGCCCTTCAATGGCTGTATGGAAACTCTTCTAGTAAGGGCAGGGCAAAGGGCCCCATCTACCCGAAAATTCACACAGTTTTTCCCGAATTACTTTGATTTGCTTGAAATTTTACGTTGTTTTTCCCGAATTTGGGGATGCAGTTTACCGTTGTTCCCTGGTTCCTTAGACTAAGCCCCCTGCCCCCCGAATTGTAATTATATTGAATTTCAGCCACATGCTTATTATTATATAACATGGTACGTTTACGAACTTTTCTCATGACAATTTTTTTCTCTTCGGGGCACCCCTGAATGTTGCCCCCCTGACTTCGGCCCACTCTGCACCCCGCATCTGTTATCCGGTACTAACTGCTAGGCCACTTGTATCCACACAAGTAGCAAGCCAAACCCGAACTATCTATTACTCTGTAGCAAGAGACTTATCATCGTGATAAATGCATGTAAATATTTGGCCGATTACAATGTATGTAAATAGTGGTCGTTTGTTATATTCTCTTTTTTTTTCCAAGTTCCACTGGACCAGAGAGAGAGAGAGAGAGAGAGAGAGAAAGAGAGAGAAAGAGACAGAGACAGAGAGAGAGAGAGAGAGGGGGGGGAGACGTTGGCAAGGCGTATATCGTGGCTCATTCAGTCGGGCTGTTTTTACCCTGTAGTGTCAGCTATCAGTTAGCGACATGGGCGCAACGCTTGTCTTACCCGCTTCCTCGTTCCACCTCTCTCACCCTCAGCGGATCTTCAACCTTGTTCACCTTATAGCTCCACCCCAATCAGCGAAGCACTGACCTTAGCTCCCTCTTTGCTCCGGGGCTCTCGTCACCCTCGCCTTGTCTCCCTAATAATCGGCCTCCGCCCCTATTTCAATCGGGGCCCCAACCATTTCTTCTTCCATTTTTACTACTAGTAGTCCTCCCCGTCTTCATCGTAGCCCTCCCTTTCCCGTCAGGGTGTAATGACTGACGTGCAGGATGGTAGGGCGAGACACGATGTCGGGCTCGGGCCAAAGTGCAAGGCAAGCGGGAGCTGGGCTTACGCTGGGGTCGGGCAGAGACGAGGAGGGTTGGGTGGGAATATGGGCTGGGGTTGGGAGGGGCTGACTGATAAGTACACCTCCACCCTACCTCAACTGGCTTCAACATGCAAAAATCTCCCGTTTTTACCGATATCGGATCATGACGAACATCAATTCACACGCACACACGCACAGCATGGGTCTCTCCAGTTCTTTCTCTCTTCAACTCTCTCTCTTTCTCTCTTCTCATCTCTCTCACTCACTCACACACACATCCACACACACACACACACTCTCTCTCTCTCACTCTCTCTCAGTCAGTTTGTCTATCGCTCTGCCACTCTTTCTTAATCCGTCGATCTCTCTCTCAGTCTGTCCCTCGCTGTCTTTCCATGTCTTTCTTTCTTTCAGTGTGTCTTTCTCAGTTTTTGTGTCTGTCTCTCTCACTTAGTCTGTCTCTCTCGATCTCTCTCTTTCTCCGCTTCTTTCTCTCCCTCTCTTCTTTCCTCTTAGTCTCTATATCTATCTACTTCCTCTCTCTCCCTCCCTATTCGTTTGTTTGTATGTCTCTGTCTCTGCTCTCCTTCTCTGTCTTCCTCTGTCCCTGTCCACCCCCAAGTCTCTGTCTCTTTCTTCTTCGCAGTCTATCCATCTCTCTCTCTCTGTCTCTGTCTCTGTCTCTGTCTCTCTCTCTCTCTCTCTCTCTCTCCCTCACTCTGTTCTGCTTCTCACCCTCATCGACGTCCTATCTGCAAAGACCTGCATGGACGACGAACACACGGACACAATTGTGGACGCAGAAACGCACGCACAAATGCACAAACACACTTATACATGGAGTGATAGAATGAAACAAATGCACAAACACACACATTGACATACAGAAAATGCACACGTACGGAGAAACACACACAGAGAATGCATAAAATATGGCACACATGCACACGCACAGAAATATACACATATAATGAAGCCCCAGTCACACAGAAACATAAATACATACACCCACAGAAAGGCACACACACCCATAAAGGCACACATACACACACAAAGACAAAAACAGAAAGACACGCACACTCAGAGAGAAACACACACATTCTGTGGCGTAGCAAAGGTTCTCAGCGCCCAGAGCCTGAGAAATGTTATGGTTTTTAAGACGAGATGGCTTACCATTACTAAACAATGAAAGTGTGAGCGTGTGTGTGTGTGTGTGCTTGTATGCATGTACGAGTGAGTGCATTTGTATGCATGTTTGAATGAGTGAGTGTGTATGTGTGCTTGCATGAATGCAACGGAGAGTGTGTTTGCATACATGTGTAAATGGGTGTGTGTGCATGCTTGCGTGAGTGAATGAGTGAGTGTATTTGTTTTTAAGATAGTGTCTGAATTGATTACCGAAAAAAAAAATCATCATTTGAAATCCTAGCTTCTACCTAGGTTCGAACACCGCTCGGACGCATCTCAAAATGTATTGATATTGTGTGTGTGTATGTGTATACATATATGGTCTTGAAAGTCTTTCAGTTGTGAACACTAAACATGAAAAAGGTTTTCATTTTTTTACTCTCACTTCTGTTATTTATTTCCCAATATCTGTCAACGCAATTTATGTAATTTTCTCCATTGTTTTTCTCTCCTGTTTTACATATACTCTATTATCATGATACTAAGTGTAATTTTTTTTTATTGTTGCGACCATCAGTTGTTTACCATGTAACCGTTTTGGGGATTTTAAAGACAAAAGACTTGTATCAACATGACACCCCAGCAGTGTTGTATATATACATATATACACACAGGTGAACACTCAATAGAAGTGACACAAATAGCAAGTCACGTCTGTTATAATTCCTCATCGTTAAATAAGTTTTAGGATAACCTACATAAGTAAATCCTGTTTCAAAAAAATTGAATGATGTGTAGCATGAAATACCATCCATATACAATACACTACGATGATATCCTGTATAAAATAACAAACTATATGTATGACATAAGATATAATGAAATCATAGCAGAAAAGGAGGTGGTGTTTGAACAACACTGCCGGGGTACAATGTTAATACAACTGTTTTGTTTTTAAAATCCCCAAAACGGTTACATGGTAAACAACTAATGATCCCAACAAGAGAAAATTTACACACTGTGCCATAATAACAAACTATATGCAAAACAGGAAAACACACACACACACACACACACATATATATATATACACACACACACACACACACACGCATATATATATATATATATATATATATATATATATATATATATATATATATATATATATATATATATATATATATATATATATATATATATATATATATATATATATATATATATATATATATATTAACTGGCGAGAACTGGTCTATTTATTTTTATCAGATGGAAAATTGTAAACCAGCACATCTCAAATTATGGGTCGTAAGACTCCTCCAGGGATCACGTTAAGATTATAGAGATTTGCAAAAATATTGAGATTAATAATGGAACTAGAGTTTTTTTTCCATTTTTATATAAATATTCACTCCTATTCATGTTCGTTGTGAGATGACTCACTGCTACTCAATAAACTCTTTTTAATTTTTTGGCTACTATTTACCTTTATCTTAATTTTCTAGTTGATTTTTTGGTTATGATTTCTGTTTCGTCTTTCTCAAAAATGACACTTTCCTAAATGTAGTGGAGATATATCGATTGAAAGCACCAAAAGTTTTATCTGAGAAAACGAAATCTCATACAGTTTTCCGTTTTTAATGGTTAAACGAATGATGAGCGTTTTTAAATACTACTTGACTCAGGTCACAAATCTACGATAAACGTCGCATATTGGAGATCGAAAATGAGCTCTTGTTGTTCGTAATATTTTATCCTCGATCATATTGTGTACAAAGAACACACTCTCCACTGTACGGGAATCTACCAAAGAGTCTGCAATACCCATGTCTAGAATGGATCACTCAATCTGCTAGTTACGACACTCAACCTACTCAAAACTTTTTTTGGCTCAGGCCATCTCTGCATTGTGCAAGAAGACATTTATTAAAGAACATGTTTCAATTCTATATTGTCAGATGTTCACTTATATTCCAAGGGGGCAACGCCGGACCTCCTTGCCAGTATATACATGGTTTTGAAAAGCAAAATAAGCGTTCATAACAACGACAAAAAACAACCTTTTTCTTCACAAATAAATCAATCCTGGATGATGCTATAATATATTGCAAAACTGCAGTTGAGAGAAAATAGAAAATAATTAATCTATCCCTCCAACCATGTTGCTTTTTATCGCATCTTTTTTTTCAGACCGGATGAAATTTTTAAAAAATCGATAAAAATATTGAAATAAATGAAAATAGTCGCATAAAAAAAAGGAAACTGCTCCGTAATTTTACGAAATTTATGTTTTTCGTTATTTAACTCTATTTTTTTAGCATTCGATTGAAACGTAGTGTAGTAATTGAAAATCTTCTTTGAAAGATTAATTTTGGTTCTAACGGCAAGGGAATAGCAAAAAGTTTGTCGAAAGAAAGAGGAAAATACTTTGGTGTACTCGCAGGATATTTTGGAGCAGATTAAGTTTAGCTGTTTTGACTAAAATTTTGACTCTTGTTTTTTGACTATATTTTAACTTTTGCTTTTTTGACTAAAATTTTAACTTTTGCTGTTTTTATGTTTTTCGACTCAAAAATATCGATTCCGCCATAAATGACAGATGTGTCACTAGAAAAATCGAGTCAAGTTTTGAAATTATTTTTTTTTTTTACCTTTCACTGTATTGACTTATTTATTAGTACATTTACAATTCGGGAATGGTAAAGCGTTTGCTTATTAATTATGGTATAAAATTTATTGGTTTTAGGGACCGAAAGTGTTCGCGGGAGGGGGCACAATTCTGCATTCGCTCGATTTTCCTCTGTGATTCGTAATTATCGACTTATAAAAGTACAAACATACACACTTTACTTATTCATCATATAGATATGTGAATGCAAAAGTTTTTTTTCTCACGGGAGCAGTGCCCAAGACGAGAGGGTCTGTAAGCGGAATATTGCTCCGGCCCGTCGATGAAGTTTTAAGGTGAAGTGTAACGTGCACATGACCGATTCCATCTTTTAAACTGAGGGTTTGCATCGAAGTGACATCGATAGAAGCGAGGTCCCTTGGGTCGTAGGTTCGACAGGGGTTTCTTACTTGCAGATGCTAGCTGTTGGGGTCAGCAGCCTCTTTGTGGGATTGTTCCGACTCTATGGCTGACATGGGTAATTAAACCACAGGACGTGGACAATCCGTGGAGCAGATGACCGAGCCAGCTGTAAAAGTCTGATACCCCTTCATTGGAGTAACCCGTCATTATCATAGCCTGTACAGATTGGAGCCCACGTCACGGTTATGCACCTGGGAAAGGAAAAGAGGGGATCGAATGGGGGAGAGGGGAGTGATGATGTCTACAAATTGAACAACAGTGATGATATATATATATATATATATATATATATATATATATATATATATATATATAGGATGCGCTACCAAAAAGTATGTGGAATTCGAAGCGCGAACAAGCTTCCTCAAAGAAAGAGAAAATTGATTCACCATGAATTTCTTTATTTAATGGTGGAATGACGTCAGAGGATGTGTGAAAAGTCCAGCGAGACAAGGGAAACGCTAATTAACTCGATAGATGAATAAATCAATCTGTTCAAATTTATTGGGTAGCCTGCATACATACATATATATGGGTAGACCTAGAATAGCTGTGTATATGTACATTTATACACGTCTACACAGATATAAATGCGTTATCACATTTGTAACTCTTCTTGAAATGACCTCCCGTTATTATACAAATACAGTTTGAAATAAACGCATTTAGAATTATTCTGTCAGATCTATTTCTTTACAATACGTCTACGTATATATCTGGGTTGACTGGTGTCTTTAGCGATACAAGACTTAATTTGTATGATTATAAATTAATTTCCATTGTGAGACAAAGCTTGCAGGAAAAATGGCTTGAAATACATTTTTGTGTCTATTGTTCATACGTACATTAATGTCGTATCATATCCAATGTGTGTAAGGGACTATCTTTTGTAATTTCTCCCCCAGTTCCAAATCTTAATTTTCGGAACCAGATATTTCATTTTATTTATTCTATCAGATGAAGTATTGTAAATCATTATTGACAATTTCTTCGCTACTATTTATTCATCTCAATAGTTATTGTCTTTTATCGCAATTAAACTCCGGCCTGATCCCATTCAGCAGTAAGTAGATAAATTAACAGTGTTAAAAAATAAGTTCTAGGTTAGAATCGAACTCACGATCCTCTCTGCCGTAAGGTCGCGCGTTGAACGCTCTTACCACTCAGCAACTGGAATACAGTAGTGAGCACGACTCTAGATTAAACCTTAAAACTCATTTCCCATCCTGACCTCTTCTGCACTTTTTTTCAAAAACGCACCTATTTCGACAATCTGAAAGAAATGCACACTGATATGATGTCTGTCCCAATTCCATCAAAAGCGATTTTCTATTATCAAATGTAGTTATGAGTACACGTTTCAAATGCTATCTCATGACAAACAGAAAAGGATCTTTTATGCCAATCAAATATGTTTGCACTATCATACTAGATTAACAAATAAGAAGAAACGTTCATCTATTTTACTATTTCGAAGTTAATTTACACAGATGTGAACAGCGAAACGTGGAAGTTTTAGAGTTGGCAAAAGAAAGCGTTATCCCTAAGTGATTTCAATCGTGGCATTTTTCAGAGTCTAATAATCAAGTAGTTTGGTCATAGATAAGAATACATAGGGACACACACACACACACATACACACACACATTGAGAAGATTTTTATAGACACTAAGGAACACAAAGATTGGGTGAATAGTTATTTATCATAACAGGGAATTTTCCTATCTTGACTGTTTTTATTCTGTAAAATTTATTCATGTTTCCATCTAAATTTGGGAAGTACTGCTGGCTGAGACACATGACAGGCAACCCCTCGCATTTGGTCCTATGGGCGACTGTTCATGTTGCCTGTACCTAAGGTTGGCGCCAAAGCTACACAATGTACACATTCTTAGACGCACCAAAATGTCACTCATACATGCACACGCGCGTACACCCACAAACACACTCGTGCATGCGTGCATATTACGTATTGGCCCCTGTCAAGGTCGGCAATAGCTGTAACAGCTTTCATTTTACTGCTAAGTAGATGGTAAGGTGGTTATTTGGGAGTGTTTTTTTACAAGAGCTCGCCCATTCACTGCCTTCTCCGGCAACCATCGTGGCAAACCTGTTCTTTGTCAAGATATCTGGCGATGAGACAGGGCGAAGTGGATTCATGCCTTATCCGTAGGGAGATATTTCTATCACCAAGTTAGCACAAACAGCCTCAGTCAGAATTTGAACACTGTTTTCTGATTTCGCTTTCCGTACTGGTAGCCAATACACCAGCTCGCACCTTCCACGTACACATACATCTACCCCTGCCCCACAAAGATTCACACACCCACGTGCATACATAAAGATCACGAACACGTATACACACACATGCGCGCGCGCATACTTAAAACAGGAACTCACGGACAGATACACACATATGCATACCAAATACACTCGAGCATACATAAAAACACATGCACCCAATCATACACACATAGGTACATAGTGAACATACATACGTATACAAAAAACATATACACACAGGCATATACAAAACACACACGCGCGCATACATAAAAACACAAACGTAAGGGTATACTCACACAGGCAAATACCAAGTAAACACACACATACATTGAACTGCTGTGATTTTCAGATGTCATAATCGAATGATAACAATTTACGGAAGAAAGAAAGAAAGAAAGAAAGAAAGAAAGAAAGAAAGAAAGGAAGGAAGGAAGAAAGAAAGAAAGGAAGGAAGAAAACAAAAATGAAGAAGAAAGAAGAGAAAAGAAAGAAAAAAGGAAGAGAAAAGAAGATAAAAAAGAGTGAACGAAAGAAAGATGACAAAAAAGAAAGAAAATAGACGAAGAGAGAAAGAAGAGGAAAGATAGATAAAGAAAAAAAGAAAGAATTACAGAAAGAAAACTAAAAAAGGAAGAAAGAAAAAAAGGAAAAGGAAAGAAGTCAACAAAGAAAAAGAGAAAAGACAAAGAAAGATAGAGAGAAAGAAAGAAAGAAAAAAGAAGAAAGAAAGAAATGAAAGAAAGAAAAAACAAGACCGGATCGAGAAGAAGAAAAAAAAAAAAACGAGGGAAAAGTAAAAATTCTCAAAAGAAAGAAGGGAAGAAAAGCCAAGAACCCCCACCCCGAGTCCAAGTACTTTCACCCCGCGATGGAGGGAAACGAGGACGGCGACCGCACGCGTCTCGCGGTAGTTTGAAATAGGAACTATCTAAACACACATAAAACGGTGTGGGAACAATAGATGTGCATCGCAGGGTGTGCCGCACGGCATCCTCCGTCCCCCTCACCGATTGCTTCCGCCACCGCTGTCGCTTCCGCCCCGGCCACATATAAACGAAAACCCACGGGTATGGGACCCCAACGACAAGATCCCTGGACGAGGTCTCTTTCTATTAAGACTGCTACTGGGGGTAGTTTCTTTTTGTGCAGGTGACGTAGCGATTAACGGCGCTGACAATGGAATCGGCAAATCGAGTTCAAATTTCTACCGTTCACATTTACGTTCACTTTGCACTCTTGGGAAAGGCATTAATCCACACCCAAGCTATTGGTAAAAGAACTCGGAAGATTGAGTCTCTAGGTCTTGGAAAGTCAACCAGTTTAGGAGAAGGACAACTCTGATTACAATTAGGGAATGAAGCCCCATTAAGGTGGTTGGATACCAACTGATTTCCTTCAAGCTGCCACTGCAGGTAATCTGATGTCAAACGTTTTGTACTTCGCTTTCTTTTGAACTATATCAGCGAGGTGAACGGGAGAGATTCTGTCGTTGGGGTATCCTGGGATCTCCATACGCATCGCCTAGGCTAGTGCCCCAGGAAGGACACTTCAATTGTCTATCGAAGCAGAAAAGAGAGGTTGTTGAGAGAGAAAGAATGAAACAGGTAGACAATTGCATATTTGTAGTTAGTTAAGGAATTTAATGTGAAATGTTCAAGTATAACTAATTCAATTGGTTCACTTAAGGACATTGAATTCTTCAGCATGTGTCATATAAATCTACCTAATTGATGTAACAGTGTATCTCCGGCGAATACGGGATGGATAACAATTATTTCTCTTTCTTTGTACGTATGTGCAATATAGACGTTGGCAAATTGAGCCGCCATATATATATATATATATATATATATATATATATATATATATATATATATATATATATATATATATATATGCGTGTGTGTATGTATGTGTATGTGTGTGTATTGGTGATGTATTACTTACAGATTCATCTGTAAATATGCAATTTATATCCGGTCAAATACAATAATTAAAAAGACAATTAATTAGAAACAAATTCTAGATACCGATTTTAATCTCGCGGCCTTAGATCGTGTAATTAGATTTTTAAAAATGAGCATTCTACCGGTAAACTGCCTTATACACTGGCTCTGCTCTCACCACTGAGCTAACAACACTCTCATGGTGAAGCATGAATCAGAAACGCACGTATATTACTCATTTTTCAAAGTGCGTTTCAGATTTTTTTATTATCACATCCCGTCGAATATAAATTGTTCATTTACTGATATTTCCTTTAGTCTGCATAGGGAATAAAATATTTGTGCTTACAATCGTCAAATGGGGAAATGAGTAATATAAGTTCGTTCTGGACTCTTGCTTTACAATGAGAATATTGTTAGCTCAATGGTAAGAACAGAGCCTGCCTATAAGACTGCTTCCAATATTGATTCCTGCACGATGTCCATTTCTTTTTTTTTACGATCTGAGGCCTCTCGATTTGCTACCGTGTAAAATCGGTGCCGAGAATTAATTGCTAATTAATTGTCTCTATAATTTTCACATAGATATAGAATAAAAGAGAAAAAATGCGTAGAAGATAGATAGATAGATAGATAGATAGATAGATATACTGGAATGTAGGCTAAATATGTTCATCTTGATGTTGAAGTGTGCACATCTATCAATGCTCGAGACTTTCTAAAGCACTCAAAATAGATGACCATTCCAACACACTCACAATATATCGGAATAAATTAGGCCAAAGTTTTGACTTACAATATGCCCACATCATCAAGAAAGAACATAACAAAAATAAAAGGAGATTTATCGGAGTCACCTATCAGTATAAAAACATCGATTAAAAACCAGGCTGCTTCAATATATTTCCACAACCAGCTAAACTTATAATCGAACAATGCAGATTAAATAAGTTCAGATCCAACTCTAGACCCACCGATCACCTAATCGCTAATCGCTAAATAACCAAACCCACTATAACTTATTGTCAATGAACTTACACACACACACACACACACACACACTAACTAATTATATCTGGCATATTCGAACTTTATTTAGATATATAAAAAAAAACAGCACTTCATACGTGCTTCCCTGTTGACCAATGTGGCGTCTTGACAGAGATTTAAACTATTTGTATTTGACGCTTTATTCATCCAATACTACAACCAATATGCAGAAACCAAACAAAACTTCTGGACCATCAAAAATCTTCGACCATTAAGTCTCACCAGTTCTGTTTGCAAAATCCTCTCAATGGTAACACTTCAGAGAATTAAAACAAAACAAAAAAACAGAAACATATTTATCACAAAGTTAATCTACACATAGGCAAAACAGATCCACAACTGATGTTATTTAGACACACAGATTCATCGCTGCAAAAAAAACTATGCCCTATCAAGATATATCAGAAAACATCACTGGTTTAGACTTGATACAATAGATAGAAAACAACCACTTCCGGAATTAGAACGAACATCAGACAAAGATGAAGCCAGAATATGTCGTTCGTTACTGAATGATATTGAAATGGGATTAAGATTCGGAAAACACTGAGAAGAAACTTTCGTAACGAATGAAAGATTATCAAAAGGAGATGCAATATCAGGCATTTTCTTTTTAAAAGAGTACTTAGAGACCTTGGAGCTGAACTCAACAAACTAAACACTAACATCGAACATAGCTACAGTAGAGTACCATCCAATTCACACACTGTGATGATTTATGCTGATTATTCAATACAATAATAACTCAACTTTTTCTTTAAAAAAACACCACTGTCTAGTATTAAACGATAACAAACAGGAAAATGCATCGGTGTCGGACGCCGAAAGATACATTGAGCGCTTGAAAAATGAATACTCGGCTTTTAAGACACATCATCCTAATTTATGTTATTTAAAACACTTGATATCCTTTTAGAAATAACCTCATTTGTACACAACAAGGTCTTCCGAATTGTCATTTCATTCAAATATTTTCGGATAAATTATAATCCACTTCAATACACTCGCCCGAATCATAAAGTATAATTTGGCAACAATCTTTCATTCACACAAGTTTGATTGGATACGACCGACACTTTTTTAGCATTTCTTTCTAGGATCAAACTGATAAAGAAATTGACCAAATGTTGATTCAAATCGAGCGCTTTCGACTGATTCGTCAGTCATTATCAAGATCACAAAGTCGCTTGTAGTGAAAGTGAGAATGGTCAAGATTTTTTAAAGCCTGAATTATATCCTTTGTTGTAGAATTTAATAAAAAGCAGTTTAAAATGTTCAGAGTTTTCTGCTTTCATTCTTTCCGTAACAGTTTAACAGCAACCACTAATCGTCTCTGCTGATTTCCCTTACAAAATATCAACATTATGTTTTCATGGACCGATTCCAAAACATTACCAAATTTTGATATTACTTTCAATTCAATCATTTATTTCAGATGAAATCATTCATTTCAGATGAAATTGTACCGAGTATCTAAAACCAGCTTTTTAGGCATTCAGCCATGCGTAAAATCTTCTGGCGTCTCCAAGGGGGTGGTAGCGTCCACTTAGGTATCATTGATTTTGACGATATTGTACGAATGCAGGCGTATTCCTTCTATACATGCGTCGCAACAGCAGCCATTAACATCAAATTTAGAAAAGAGTATAATACTAATGATAATACCATATATCTTAATCATATTCCAATAATTCCAACATCACCACCCCCACCAATGATAATAATAATGATAATGATAATAATGATCATAATGATAATGATAACAATACAATATAGATGAAGGCTATGGCAATTATGATAACTATAGAAAGAGCCTCGCTTTCATCCAGTCTCGTTTTGTTCGTCAAGATCTTGTATTGTTACTGCAACGTCCAAAGTTGTCCAATTAAGTTTGCATCTTTATTGTCCACTGAAGCAACACGTGCAGCTCTTTTCAAAGTTTGAATTCTTTTCTTCTCGAAGGAAACACGAAACCTTTTCAATTAAGCATTTCAAAATGAATGCAAAACACGGCAAAACGCGCGAAATACGTAGAAGAGAAATAAATGATTAATATGAAATAAGTTAGTGAAAGGGAATAGATTGTAGAAACCAACAGGGAGTGATTGAATGTGAAGGGGGGAAGAGAAAGGGAGGGAGAAAGGAAAGAGGGAAGGAAGGAACAGAGAAAAGTGGGAATAGAGGGAGAAAGGAAGGAAAGAATGACGGAAAAAAGAAAGATACGTAACGAAAAGAAAGAAAAGAACAGTCATAAAAGAAAGAATGAGAGTAAAGTGAACAAAGAAAAAAAAGAAGACTGATCGTTCAAAAGAAAGAAAAAAAGAAAGAAAGAAAGAAAGAAGGATCTAGTTGAATCAAGCAATGGAAAACAGGTCCGATTTAACACAATAGAAATCACCATGTGCCCAACGTCTTTTGGCAACATGCCATGTAAGGGATGATCAATTGAAAGAGAGGTGATCAACTAAAAAGTTACTTCTCTCGCCTTTTGTTGGGCAGTGATCACCAAGAAAGTTTGAAATTTAAAAAACCAAGCATGAATGCTGGCACAAACTGGGGATCAATTTAGCATAAACGTACACAGGAAATTGACCCTCACCCGTAAAAACCTTAAGTATGGGTGAATTTTCAAAAGAAAATTTTTTGTAGACATGATAAGGAGTAAATGCTGAAAATTTCAGCCCTCTAACTCCATTGGTGCGGCCTGTACACGTGATACAAACATACATGCATACACCAACAGAACTAACTCGAAAACTGAAGAAACCTGTGTTGACAGTTTATGTGACACTTTTAGGTTTGCAGTTTCTAAAAAAAAAAAAAAGGAAACAAGAAAAAAACTCGAGTCTTCTGACGCGATTATATAAAGACTGTCTACAATAGACACCAGTTTTGTTCGAGTCCTTTCAACAGGTGCTCTTATCAATAACTGGTTGAGGACAATTTTCCATAGTCACTCACCTGCCTGTTTCTACAATAAAATCAACAAGAATCATCAGTAAAAAAAAGAACAACAACAAAAAAAAAACAGGTCTTGCTAGTCCTTCAAAGAAAACTGTCCCATGAACAACGTCTTTTGTCTGCACATTGTGTTGGGGCAGATCAATTAAAACTAATTGAGGAATAAGTTACTTCTCTCGTCTTTTGTTGGGCAGTGATTACTAACGAAGTCTGAATTTTCAACAAAAAAAGCCTGGACACCAACTAAGGGATCGATTTAGCATGAATTAACATAGCAAATTGAATCCCCCACTGGAACTAGATTAAAAAAATTAAAAAAAAAAAAACTGAATTAAAAAAAAAAAAATTTTCTGTAGTCATAATAAGGAGTAAATATTGAAAATTTCAGCCGCCTGGCTCCATTGGTGTGGCCTCTACGCATATTGCAAACATAGCCAGCCAGCCAGGTTTTCGGACACCCTTAACAACTGGAGAAACTTATGTTGATAGTTTAGGTGACAGTTTTTGTTGACGGTTTCGAACAGCCATATTAAATAACAGAATCGATAGCCACACTTTTTAGACATTGAGTAGAATTGAGATTTGGGGCTAAATTTCGGAAGAAGTCGCCAAGACGTTTTTAGTCTTCAAAACCATTTTCAGTATGTAGTAGGATAAACGCACCTGAATCTATGCTTCATTTAATATATCTATATGCATAAATTTATTTACATATATTCATTTACATATATTTATTTACATATATATTTAAAGCCCCCCCCCAAAAAAATAATAAAATGGATAAATCAATTCTTTCAATAAAGTATTTTTAAAAAAAGATATTTTTCTCTTTCGAGTATTTGAAATGATCTTCCGTTATTACAGGATGAATGTATCATTTAGCGTAGACAACGTAAATAGAACAAACAATTAAAGACAATGGGGCTGCAGCAGAAATCGAACCTGCAACTGATAGCGTAGCCGCTTCAACGTAGCGTATCTTCTACCATTGATCTGAACAGCCACCGGTAATACGGAGGCCCCAATAACTGTTTTAACTCCAAATTCCAATCTTGTTTATTCACAGTCTATATCTGTGCTATTATTTCTTTCAACGCGAACAATTATGCTATTAAGAAATGGGAATTTGATTCGACGGAAGGTTTATGAATTGCATTATATTACATTGAAACTTTAATTTGAAATAATCTCTCGTAATTACGCAGTGAATTTATCAAGTTCAGCCCCTACGACCTCTTGCTTGTCCCCAAAGAGATTTCAGACCGTGGACAAGATTAGGAAGAACGAAAGTAGACAGCTATTTGCCATTCCGAAAGAGGATTTGCAAACTATTTAGAAATGTAGAAGGGGTGCTAGGATAAGGTTGTGAGATCCCAAGAGAATACTTTGAAGAAAACTATAAGCGTAAATGCCCAAGGTAGCGTAATTTCACTTATGATAAATGGTTGGATGTTCTCGACACGGCGAATGAAACTGACAAACCAAACTGATTGACTCTGTTTATGTTTACTTCTCTCAATTGACCTTGGGAAGGGCATGATTTCACTTTTCTTCAGGGCTCACTACTCTCACTATGTATCTCCACAAAATGTCTTGCCACTGGAACGCCACTATGGTTGACTAAAATATGAGTGAGCAAACCACTTTACCATATTTACCTCGTCAGAATAGTAGCAAAGTAAAGGCTGTTACCTCAGTAGTCAATTTGTTTTTCATTTTTCTGTACAAAATAACAATATTCAGCAACCCTAGAGAACAAATTGTTCTATCTGCTCCGCCATGTGTTCCCCTTACCAATAATCTACTCATGAAGCTCGAGGGGGCGGGAACATCCGTGCATTTTGTCTCCCGATATACTTGGTCTGTACAGAAAATATCCACCGACAATATTAACTAAAAAAAACTACCTCAGACAATGACGTTTTAGTCCTCCTCCAAGGTTCCCCTTAAAAGGGAAGCCTTGTACTATTCCGATTGGAATCTCTCACACTTATCTGTGAATCAAAATCACTTTTAAAACAGTCTTCAAAGTCTGCTTTCGAGATCGCCAGTAGCAGCTGCGTCACGTTCTCATTAATTTCACGCACGGTGAAAAATATTTTTGGGAAAAGCCAGAATTTGCGGGGAGCCAAATCTGGATTCCTGGGGGGGCATGATAGACCTGGATGATTCGATGCTTTGTCGAAAACCCTACGTGAAGCACGAAGGATGACTTACTCGTTTATTGTGAATGTAACGGTCACACAGTAAACTCGGTAGCGCGTCGCTCCTGACTCACCCCATAAGAGAGAGTATATATATATATATATATATATATATATATATATATATATATATATATATATATATCAGTTTACGCATGTGAAGTAAGGTCCACTCCAATTGGCTGACAAATTAGATCACGGCTACGCAACCAGTTCTCGAAATATTCAGAGTAGCTGGATACCTTCCGGACTGTCCCTGTGCATTGGGCAGTTTACCATCTTGCTGAATCTTAACTGAATCTAGAAAATTCTGCTCAGTCTGGCACAAGTTCAGAATAGTGAGACACCCAGTAAGAAACGAGTCCACTATCAATGACAGCAGCACAAAATTACTCACTCTCACAACCGATGCTCAATAGTCGTGAAAATTTACTTAGCTAGCTGAATATGCCAGAAAGCCACATGGAGAGACGAGGAATGAGGATAGGAAGATTGTCTTGCGTCAGTTTTTCAAGTGAGGAGGACCTGTCTACCCTGAAAATTAGTATTTGGAAACTTACCTTTTACGTAAGCGTGAACACTGGCACCAGTTGGAAATGCACAACTTTTTCAACCAGAAGTCAGGTCCTGCAGCAAATTTTGTGGAGTGACGGAAAACAAAAGGATATATGGGGGGGGGGATGAATCTGGATTCATAGTCACCTCTTGATCCCCGGCCTATAAAAGGTTCCCACCTCCAGGTGCACATTAATGACGGCAGGGGAGGCAATTCCCTATTTGCCCCACTGCAGCGGACGCCTATATCGACGATTATGTTTGAATCTTGCCGATGTTTACTATGCAGAGCTTATTTTTGCACTTTGTGATACAAGAATCGTGTTGCATCAATCTTACAGTGTGGAGGACCTACCAGCCTTGAAAATCATCATATGGCTCTTAACTAGGCTCGAACATGGCGCCAGTAAGAGTAATGCAACGACTGCACGACCGGGTCAGGCTGGGGACCATGTAAAGAGCCTCCTAGGAGGATACCAATCTCTAAACTACGCTAAATAAAAAATCACCAAACGAACATAGGGTGCATTCTCACCTTGTCCCGATGTAAGAAATGAAGGCTCATACTGTGAACAGTGCAGTAAATTATGAAATACAAGGTTATGACGTACGAATTGTTGTTTTTTAAATAGTACGACGAAAGATGATTGATACAACAGAAAGAATAGATATTTCATCAAAATATGACCCATTTTTCGAGCAATAACTTTTCCCCAACCATTCTTTTAATGATAATATGCTGTGTCTTTAGAGTTCTTTAGGTTTAATGGTCAAAAATTCACCGAAAATGGATGTGGAATTCAAAATTTTTAAAAAGATTATAATCCGTCGGAGAAATGTCAGATTAATATGGAGGATTCTTCAAGAGTTCATATCCCCATTCTGTAAGCTTGGACACAGTTTGCAGGACTGTCATGGAGCATTCCATTTAGCTCATGTGGGATCCATTTTCTGACTGTTTAACCTTTCCTATCACCTTCAGATGACGTAATATAGTTATCATCAAAGTCCATTGGCATCAAATGTCGATCATTTTGAATTTTGAATCATCTAGAACAGGTTTGGGCTTCTTTTGAAGCTTATTATTAGCATCCGCCTTTCCAGACCTATCAAATCATGGCTGAAGTGTTTTAACTGTAGTCGTATTCACACCGAATGCTTTGTTGACGTTATCAGTAGCTTTTTATCCGAAGTTGAAATTATACTTCAAAGTCAGTCGAACTTCTTTGGTAGATACTATCAAGGGCTCAAAAACATCAAATAATAACGAATTTTATCTTTATTTACATGGTGTCTGCAAAGAAATGCAATTACATAAAAAAATCTTTCACATTTAGCGTTATTCCCTTGGATGCAAAAAAACGACAACATTTCCCGAATAATAACCTACTGTAAACTACTTTGATAGAATCGGCAAAAGCCAGCCTTACAACGATTGCATGCAAATTCATCGGCCAAAATTATTTTGCGTACAAATTTGATCTCAAATTTCCATGCAAATTCATCGGCCAAAATTCTTTTACATGCAAATTCAGTCTCAAATTTCCATGCAAATTCATCGGCCAAAATTCTTTTGCATACAAATTTGGTCTCAAATTTCCATGCAAATTCATCGGCCAAAATTCTTTGCATACAAATTTGATCTCAAATTTTCATGCAAATTCATCGGCCAAAATTCTTTTGCAAACAAATTTGGTCTCAAATTTCCAGGCTCATGTTCGTACAGTGTTACTCATTCTTCCAATCTATTTGATTCATGTGACCAACGTCTTTTAGCAATATGCCATGTTAGGGGTGATCAACTGAAGGATTTTAAAAGGGGATGATCAATGAATAAGTTACTTTTCTCGCCTTTTCTTGGATCACTAAAAAGTCTGATTTTTCCAACAAATAAAAAAGCAAGCATGAAAGCAACCGGGCACAAACTTGGGACAATTTAGCATAAACTTACACTGTAAATTGACCCCCTACAGAAAAATTTTGTTGGCCTAATGAGTATACTTTTAAAATTTTCGCCCTCTAGCTTCATGGGAGCGGCCTGTACGCGTGATGCATCCATCCATCCATCCATCCATACATACATACATAGCCAGCCAGTCAGCCAGCCAGTTGGACAAACTGGAAGAAACCTATGTTGACAATTTTGGTGACAGTTTTGGATGACGGTTTCTAATTGTGTTATCAATCTTAAATACAGTACGACCTCCCCCACTTAATCCGGAACCCTTTGAACGTGGCAAGTGCCGGATTGGCGGTGGTTTCAATTTGGGGTCTTCCCCACCAAACGCTTTGTATTTGCCTAGTGTTATGATATATCATCACACTAGGCAAAGAATATAAAAGAAATGAAAAAAAATGTGAAAATTGTCGTTGAAGTTTGATGAAACAAATAGCAGGGAACAACGGATTTAATTTGTTTTGGAAAATGTTTTAAATATTTGTATTTAGCGATTAAAACAAATTCAAAAAATATCAACAAAACAACCACGTGATTCTTTTTCATTTCTGTGAACTTTTGGAAGCAAAAAAAAAAAAATGGTAAAAAGTGGTTCAAGGTAATAAAAGAGACGAGGATTGCAAATGGAGTTAGATGACTTTAAAATGCCGAACCACAGGGAGTTTCCGGATTAGGGAGATCTTGATTTGAGTATTCTACTATATTTATCCTTTCAAGGAGTAGGAAGATTTTGGGAATACATTCATTTTTTTTTTTTCAACTTTTATGGCGAGGGAAGTGATCTAACCAGATTTTGTTTTTAGTTCAATGGCTCCCTTGAGGAATCAAAAGTCAACTGATTTTTTTCTGATCTGTATCCGAACGGTCTCAAAGTTAAAGGTACTTTACTGTTTGTACACCACTGAACACACCTTGAAGGAAAACTGGGTTATCGAACCAGATCTGATAATCTCTTTTTTTTTTCTCCCCACAATCACGCTATCTCTCTCTACAGATGCAAATGTGCTTACATGCACGCACACACACACACTTCTCTCTCTCTCTCTCTCTCTCTCTCAATAATCACATGCGCATAGCCTCTGTCTCCATACACATCCACACACACACATATCAACACACAAACACAAATACGCACATTAAACAATGCATTTTATCCGCGAAATCCTTGATAGCGATCTTTATAGTTATTAGAGCCGAACTGGTTCGATTAGCTTCCTATTCTTTCCTCTGCTTCAAGTAGCCATGTTTTACTTCATCCCTTGAAAGACTCAACCGATAAAATCTAAATCAAAATCTCTCTTTCATTCTGGTCAATAAACCACGAAACATGTTCATCTTTCGTCATTAACGCACCTTCCCCCTCACACACACACGATTTTTGAATTGTTTTTTTTTTTACTTCTTTGTTTTTTGACATTTGCTTTGAATTCGATCAAGAATACTGTTCTATGAATATCTTTTTCATCTTCATCTTTTTCTATTCAACTCTCACTCATCTTCAATCTCATTTACCCTCCTACCCCTCCCTCTCCTCTTCTTCCTGCTCCTCCTCCTCCTTCTTCTTCTTCTTCTTCTTCTTCTTCTTCTTCTTCTTCTTCTTCTTCTTCTTCTTCTTCTTCAATCATTTACCAATCAAGAAGAAGAAGAAGAAGAATACATCACTGTCAGTCTTCTTCCAATCTATTCACTAACAGCACCACAACCTGTTATCGTCTGTTGCCTCAGCAGAGAGAGAGAGAGACAGAGACAGAGACAGAGATAGAGACAGGGACAGAGACACAGAGAGAGAGAGAGAGAGAGAAAGGAGCCTTAAGCATTCAATTGAACACCAGTCAAATGAGGGGGGGGGGGAGCTGGAAACAACACGATGGCTATTAGCAGCGGTGCCGACTTTTGAATTCCCCCTTGAACTTTCCACGTCAAAAATCCAAACAGCTGGTCCTATTGAAAGGGACGCAGAAGATAGAAGTACACACCCACAAAAGCAACAACAACAACAAAAAAAAACAAAGAACAAAAACAAAACCAGAACGAATTGATTCGGAAAGCCGAGGCCGGTGAAACTATTAAAGAGACCTTCAACACGAGAAAGCAGATGTCAAATTAAGATGAGGAAGAGTGACAAAAATATCCGTACCTCGCATTAATGAATCACCGTGGCCCGTACGTGTACCATGACTAATCATCTGAAATAAATATCTAAAATTATCTTAAGAAATAGAACTTTTATCTAAAATTATCTGAAAAAAAGATTATTTTTAAAATACTAGCACAAGATCTGGGCATTGTTGGCCTAAAATGATCATTAAACTGTTAGATGATGCCTAGTGACATACTCATGCAAATTTTCTAAGGTTGTAGCCCTCAAAATGTGACCATGAGCATCGGACACACACACGCACACATACGGACACTCAAAGAGAGAAAAATCTGCATGGAAGAAGTGATGGAAGTTTGAAGTCATCTTTTAGCTCAAAGAATTGACTCAGCGTTCCGAGTTCAAACTCCACACTAGGGAGAAGTATGAACACATTTTTCCACTTCGGTAGAGGTAAAATAACACAGGGTGAAGTGAACCACATCACTTCGGGTGCTGGTTGCTATTAAGTGTATTTCACACATCGCGAACGGGACTCGTGAATGTCAATATGATGTGTGGAGCCAAAGCAGGGACGGGAAGTCGTAGCCAGTGTAAGGGCACAGAAAGGAAGAGTTATCTTTTGGTCAGTAATAAAGCATTTGAGTCTAGGACAAATAATCCACGCTCAAAGGGGCAAGATCAAAATAATCGTTCATTTTCATTTGGAAGATCTATGAATCTTCAAATGCGCTTGTAAATCTATCACAGAAACGAAGCTCAGAGTAACATCATCCACTAAAATGTGGGTATCAGGACAATTCCGTCCCGGACATCTGTTTTCTGGTCAAATGTATTCCGGTCATTGACATACCTGAACATTTGCGTATTGCTTTGTTTTTTCCCCTCCAGACATATTTCTCAACATAGGTGTATTTCATATTACATGTCATCTTCATTTTGTTTTTATATTTTTGTAACTGTTTTAAAGGTATCGCCAGTTACATGGTAGAAATATATATATATATATATATATATATATATATATATATATATATATATATATATATATATATATATATATATATATATATATATATATATGTTTTCATGTTTTCTTTTCGGCGAACATACTGCTTTATTTGATTTTTTATTGATAGTATTTCTGCCTTGCTGGTCAACGCCTTTTTTGTCCTCAACATCTTCATACCAGTATAATTACTTCATTACGAAATGGATGTATATGAATGTATCATACTATTTGAAACTCTATTTGAAATGTTATAGGTTGTTACAGTTGGCCTTGGTAACGTAAATAGAAATAAACAATAAAAGAAAAATGGAGCTGCTGCAAGAATCGAACTTACAACCGATTAGATAGCTGCTATAATGTAGCCCTTACCATTGAGCTAAATAGCCCGACGGAAGGGCAAATAGCCACTACACACACACACACACACACTTATAAATATTTATACATTATTGTTGTGTCATCCACAGACAGCTGTTTCGTTGTATTACAACTCATCAGTGTGGTGATAGACTATCTATTATCACATCCAGTACCACGAGGCAGGATTGAAACCTTCGCTTCAGACCCGGAGGCCAGTAATGCACCTCTGTGCTAGGAAACTGGACAGTCTGTAAGGTTGAATATAAGCGATTTATTCATTTTAGCATATATTTCCCATCCACCAGAGTGCTCTATTCCTAGGGAAGAGCATTGTATATATATATATATATATATATATATATATATATATATATATATATATATATATATATATATATAAGCCTCAACACGACTCTCCTCTATCAATTGAGCTAACAACACTGCTGGTAGGTAAAAGTCCCAGATAGCACGCTCAAGTTGTTCCTCTCTCTACCCTGTGATCGTAGGCATAAATATTCACAAATGCGTGTCCTCGTTTTCCCATAAATTGTCAAATCTAATCACTCACACACACACACACACACACACACACACACACACATACACGCATATATATATATATATATATATATATATTGATAGATAGATAGATAGATAGAGAGAGAGAGAGAGAGAGAGAGAGAGAGCTATGAAATTATGTACTAATGGAAAACAATAGCAAATAATCTTCAGGTGTGAATGAAGTTATCAAATTACTCATCAGGTTTTTTTTTATACCCTTTTATATGTACGATATGTTTGATTTTTCAGTCCTCTAGCTCATCAACTATGGTTGTGAAAATGATAGTTATCTATTGCAAGATAAAAGCTGTGACTCACAGGTAGAGCTGAGTTGCTATCAATCACGATAAAACAGAGATTTTATTGAGTTAGCCATAGAACTGCAATGACGGAAATATCCGCCATCTGCAGTTATTGCGTTAATATTCGAAACCTTAGCTCCAGCATAAGAAGCAAAAATACCGACTGCAATAAAGAACCCTCGTGATGATTCGGTGGCTGCTAATACGTTAACCCTTATCTTGTTAGATGATTACCTTTAAGAAATTCTTTATACTCGCAATCTCGTTACTTCTCGGGAATTCTCTCGCAAGATCACGTTGTCGCACAAACGTTAACTCAATCAAACGCCTTTCCCACTCGACTCTTACCAGTTTTTAGTTGTTTATTTTCCCGCGTTTTGTACGTTTATTTGCTTGTCGATTTTATGACAGTTTTACTTGTATTTCAATGACACGAAACGAAAAGAAACAAAGAACATTGGAAGCTGTTGATAGAATTTCAGCAGGAGACGAGATTAGTCGAGAAAAACAATTTTGGTAATTCTTTCTTTCTTCCTAAACGTGTTCTCATTAGCTTATTGTTTCGTATATATTTCGTATATCGTTGCTGTTTCTCCTAGTTCCGTATTTATTTTTATTTCTTCATTTATTTTATTCTTATTTGGTTTTGGGAAAGAGCTTCAGTCTAAATCGTCCATAACTCTTTTCTGAGATTGATATCAGTATGGAATAATTGTAGCAGTAACAAACGCTAGAGAAGAATGAATAAGACAAAATAAAATAAACAAGAAGAAGAAGAAAAAAAAGCCAGAAGAAGAAGAAGAAGAAGCGAGAAGCAAGAGATGATAACTCATGGGAAAAGATCACACAGATAGTACCCAAACCCAGATATACAAATAGTTACTGTTTTGGGCTTCGAGAGAGATAACCACACAAAAACAAAACAGCTTAAACAAGTTCTATTCGGTCGTGCAAATGTCAACCGAAACATCTTGAACGAGAAAAACATTGATAAATCGAAAGAAAAGAAAACGAAAGGAAAAACCAATATTTTCGCCTTGGTTGTTTATTTCGAAGGCCTTGCGTTTACCTTATCATGGTTTGAGGAACGCTGTATTAGAAAGGGTATCCAATGGGTCGGCGACTTTCAGCACTGACGTCACAAGAGGAGATCTTATCTTAATCCAATCAGAAGGTTCCATTTGATGAACTGGCTCGTCTCTGGATTGGTCAAATAATAACATTATGCTTGCCCCAAGCAAAAGATTTTCGAAGAAACCAATTGTGTTATTTCCTTGTAAATAAGCCCGAGGAAAGTTAATTCTGCAACCAAAGTACCAGTTTCAGTCTCCTTCTATATAGATATATAGACGCATAGAAACATACACACATATATACTTATATTTACTTATATACACTCATATATGTATGTGTATGCGTGGGTACCTGTGTTTATAAATGTGTATATGTGTATTTATAAGTATATACATTTCATTACCTCTTATATACATATAAATACGTGTGTGAGTGAATACCTCGATCACTATCTCCTGATTGATATATATATATATATATATATATATATATATATATATATATATATATATCCATTTTACACACACGTGCGTGCACTAGCGTGCACACGTATCCTCCACTCGCGCGTGCACACACACACACACACACACACACATATATATATATATATATATATATATATATATATATATAGTAGGCAAGCAAGATCAAATTTTGGCTATAGCAGCGTCTATTCACTGCACACAAACGCACTTGAGAAAAGCAGGAATCCATTTCTCTCTGCACGCCAGATATCTTGACAAAAATGTTGTTTGATAGGGAAAAGAATGAATGAGTGAGAACGAGGGCTAACCACTCTCCCTTAAGTATCTCACTACCTATCAATAAGAATCGTCAAAACGACCGATCGAATAAATACTTAGAGCACCAAAGATGGGATATATATATATATATATATATATATATATATATATATATATATATATGTATATCCACAGCTGGACATAAGAGGATCTTTTTTTTTTAAAACTCACAAAAATGAGTGACAAAGAGAGAATGAAAGGAAGGAGTTCAATAGAAAGAAAGAAAGAGCAAAAAGTAATTGGAAAGTATGAATAACTAAAGAATGAGAGACCATTCTTCGGCCATCGTAGAATATTACTTGATGGAATATTCGTGCTGGCTCCAAACTGATTGAAATCACATAAAATCTAATAGTTTTACAATCGGGAAACAATTTTATCTTTTATCAATTGTCACCAGGAAGATAAGTATCGCATGGCCGTGTTCACTTTGTCGGTTGGCGTTTCTTTCTCTTTCATTTCTTTCAATGCACATAGATTGTCTGGCTTAAGACGTTATTTTCTGTGGGGCTTACGAAAAGAATTCCAAAAATAAATCTAGTTATCTAATACACCACGTCTACCTTTTTTGCCTTTAGCATTTGTTCAGGGAGATAACTAATAAATGCTAATAATCAAGTAGTCACCCTTACTTATTTGTATTTAGTGGAGATTACGAAATGAAGCCCAAAAAATAAATCTAGTTATGTAATGCATTACATGTATGCCTACATTTTTGCCTGTAGGATTTATCGAGGGAGATAACTAATGAATAATTATTATTGAGTAGTCATCCTTCACTTATTTATTTTTTGTGGAGATAACGGAAGTCCCAGTTGATTCCCGTCATTACGACACCATTGAGGATTTACAAGTGCCGATATAACAAATTTGCCGTTATAACGGGTGGGTTTTATACGATGTACCGACGAAAACGACCTTTTATCACCCTTTCACAGTCTGATGACCCGAATACAGGTTATGGGTCTGCAATTAAAAGGAATTAATCGAAAAGTTGGGTCTTGCAAGTTACTCAATAGAAACCACCATGTGAGCAACGTCTTTTGACAGCATTACGGGATGATCAATGCACGAATTACTTCTCTCGCCTTTTAATGAATCACTGAAAGATTCGAATTTTCGAAAATACCGAGCGGACACACATCAGTGACTAATTTAGCATAAATCATTCATAGAAACTGAAGAAAGATCTATAATCTTTGAGATTTCTCGAGGACTGCCTTGTGTGCTGACTAATATATCTGATGAGTGTCAACTTTGTACAATGGCCAGTTGTCGAGTAATCGTGGTGCATACACAGGTACATACTCAGAGATTTCTTCAGTTGTACTGAGACGGCTGGATACTTCCTGGACTGACCACATAAAGATCGAAAGAAACTGAACTACTGCTCACAAAACGCTGTTGTTGAGTAATAGCTAGCTGCAATGTTCCCTCTAAATTTTTATCGTCGGTGTTCACAAAAATCTTCTGCTGTGCAATTCATTTCATGTGATAAAAGTATTGGGGTTTTCGGATCGTGATTACGTATTTTCGTGTTCGGAAATTAATTATTTATTTCACTATTATAAATTTTGAGCCAACCAATTAAGGCAAAACCAGGGTTGAACGTTGCGAAACTACGCATAGATTTGACTCATCATATTTTCTAACAGACAGTGTGTCATTCATAGAGGGTATAGTAAAGTTTAATCCTGTGGAGGATAGAGGGATTAAATAGCAACATAGTCACCATTCCATACTGTAGTAATTTCGAAAGGGTACTATTGCTCTAAACAGGAAATGAGGAACATTGGTGAAGTACATTCTGATACAATGAAGGCTTGTAAATGCAACCCCACCCCCAGTTTGAAAGTTTTATAAACGACAATTGTGATTTGAAATACGTAATTACTTTCCGAACACGAAAATACACATCACAACCTTAGATGTGCACAAATTCTCCAACAACCTTCAACAATTCGAACAGACTGGCATTCTAAGAGAAATTATGAATCATCATCATCATCATCATCATCATTGTAAAGTCTGTTGTTGGACATCGACCTTCCCCAGGATCCGCCACATTTCTCTATCGTGGGTGTCACGGAGCCAGTATTTCCTGAATTTGTCTAGTTCATCTCTCCATCTTGTTTTTTGTCGGCCTCGGTTTCGCACGTAGTCTCAGGGGATCCATGTTGTGAGTCATGATGTCCATCATTTGTCTACCATTCTCGCAACATAACCGGCCCATTGCCATTTGAGATTTTTAATGGATTCTATAATGTCTCAGACCTCCATTTCCTTCCTGATATACTGTGCTATCTTGTGATCTCTCTATGTAAGGTTGAGCATGATTCTCTCATGCACACGTTGCATGCTTCTCAGTTTGCTGTCTCTTGGTTAGGTTCCATGTTTCAGCTCCATAAGTGACTATCAGGAGAATGCATTGGTTGTATAATCTTCTTTTTAGGATTATTGCGATCATCTTGTTTTTGAAGGTTGAGCTAGCTCTGCCGAAGGCTTGCCATTCAAAAGTGATTCTTTGCTTGATTTCTTCTTCCTTCGTGTGTTTCATACAGATTCGTTGTCCGAGGTAAATGTAGTGTTCTTTTTTTCCCAGGTTTGCATCTTCGATTTTGACAGTTTATGTCCTTAATCTCAATGTGATTGTTGCACATGACTTTCGTTTTATTTAAGTTCATGTGTGGAACAACCTTGCTGCTTTCTTCGTTTAGTTCATCTAGCATTATTTGGAGATCGTGTAGGTTCTCTGCGGAAAGGACGTCGTCTACAATCGGAGGTTACTCAAATATTCGCTGTCTATTTTGATTCCTCTATTCTCCTAGTTCAGGTTTCAGAAGATTATCTCGAGGCGGGCAGTGAAAAGTTTGGGTGAGCTGGTATCACCTTGTCTTACTCCTTTTTGGAGCTGGAAGGATTCAAAGTCTATATAGCCTGATAATAGAGTGGCTGTGATTGTATATATGTTGTAGTACTTTGACGTGTACAGGGTCTACACCTTATAGAGTGATGGCCTTCATGACAATGGGAATTTCTGGAGTCAAATGTATTCTTGAAGTCTATAAATGCTACAACGAGAGGCATTTCGTATTCTGCTGCTTTCTCTTTCAGCTGATTTATTGAATGGAGATAGTCCATTGTCGAGTAGCTTCTTCTCAATCCAGCCTGTTCTTGTGGTTGGTTTTGAGGATCAATCAAAAAGTCGGTAAAGGGGGTTATCAATGGATAAGTTACTTTTCTCACCTTTCGTTGGGCTGTTTTTTTTTTAAAAAAACGTCTGAATCTGAAAAAAACAAGTGGGCACTAACTAGTGACCAACTTAGCATAAGCTCACACTGCATATTGAGCCCCCACTAAAAACCTATTTTGGAAGGGAATTAAGAAGAAAGAAAACATTTTTCCAACTCATTGAGGGAAGTTGTGTGTGCAAAATCTCAAGTATCTACTCTGATCGATAAGGGCTGAGCAACATCTGGATGGGTACATGTATACACAGATGCATATGTTGATCAAAATGACAATAGGAAGGTGAAGAGAAAAAATCAAGAGATAGGTGTTACATCTCATTTTTTATATTACCCTGTGGGCGTATTTTGATGCATTTCAACGGGGGCCAGTCATCTTTTTCAGATAAAAATATTTCCAGCAGGTCACAGGATAAAAATGCTGTTTACGAATTTGATGCTAAAGAGAGAATTGGAATATTTCTGTGTTGTTAGGTTGTTTAGTAGGAGCGGGGGATGTTTGTATCTGTGTAGATGAGAATAACATTTGGCTTGAAATGAGACGGATACAAATTATTTTTAGTTTGTATAGTTATCATATATTATCCTTATGATTACAAGATCAATTATCAATTACTGCATTATTTCAAGTAACTAATCTTTTGTGCACACATTTGATTTTCTTTGTGAACTGGTTGCAAAACGTGTTTGTGCGCATGTGCACGCTCACGGACTATGTTTAATAACGTCGTAATCCCTAACTACCGTAATGAGTTTCATCCTCGACGAATACCCGAGACTTGTGGCCTTGTGCCGTACATAGCTTGGCTTTGTCAATACCTACACGTGTATGCCTCTGCTTGAGTGTTTGTAAGTGAGTCGGGTACTTTTCTGCACCCGTGATACAGCAGTAGAGTTGAATCAGTTACGTTGATCTGTGTTTCTCAAGCTATTTCAGTGTCATTCACCCTCAAGTCTTTATTACAAAATTTCATTCACCCGTGACTAAATTTCCTTCTGTTTTCAATCATTTCCATCTTTATTCTCCCCTTGTGTATAATTTAATACATAATTCATTTTGTATCATCAGCAAAAAGAAATGAATTAAACCATTTCTCAAGTGTTCAGTTGATTCATGTTTTTCTACATCGTAAAATATGTAAAGGAAACTAGGAGTGACGAGAAAATAAACAGAAAAAATAATTAGAATTTTTCTAGTTTCCATAAACTTAGCAAAAAACAGTCTTAGAACTTAGAGATTAGAGTTTGGGAAATGATGTTTTCTTATGATTATTTTTTGAAATAGTGTTTAATCTTATTATAATTTTTGGAAATGATGTTCCCTATTGTATATGTTTAGCAAAAAATTGATTTTTTTAAAGAATAAAATGGATACAAATATCTGAGGAAATTAAGTCTTACAGCCTTCATTTACTCCTGTAGTTTCATTCATCTCTTAAAATAATTTCATTCGCCTTTGGGTGAATCATTCGCCAGTTTATGAAGTATTGTTGTAGATGATCACCACCGCAGTGAGTTCGATCCTCACTCGGTTCTCCACACTTGTGATATTGTGCTATTCGTAGCAAAGCCGAATTTAATATCGATGTAACGATCCCCTTCACTACCAGTTCAATTGAGATATTTCACAAAATCAGCTTCACCATTCATCACGCCAAATAGTTAGGAAGAGGGAGAGGAAGATTGTGGTGCGTCATTGTGCGAGCTTTCGTTCTACGAGACTGTTGCATTCACAATGACACAGCTAAAGTGGGCTTTTCGTGCAGTACAAGGCCACAAATATATGACACCTATATTGTAGTTTTGGGGGTTTCAATCTTTGAGGATTGCATTTATTAGACTTGGTTAAGATCT